>KK503023.1:12463-22986 GCA_000688735.1 Glossina austeni | reverse complement strand
ATTCAATTTCTTTCTCGTCTTTCAGACCATTTTGTACCGCACGCCCATATCGAAATTGTAAAAAGCAATGCGTGTGCGACAGATCAGACACTTTGCTCCGCGCTATTATAACTGAGAAACATGTGAAAACGTTATAGTCCGGGCTGGGCCGACTATTATATGTCCTACGCCACATTATCTTATTTCTGCCGTAGAATACAAAAATTAAGCCCCGTTTTTATATGAACTTACTTTACGGAATTGTATATTAAAAATTAGACCTTTTTGCAAATAAAGGCTTCCTTTCCGTAAGAATGGTTGTGCTTAAGAGGTTAAAAAATTACGGTACGTGTTTGAAGTACAGCAGAATTAATATTTGCATCAAATTGTTATTAAAGATATAATAAAGCATCGAATTTTCTGCCCTAAGCAAATTTCTGATGATAATCTTTTATCGAGTGATTTCGAAAATTTTCGTTTTAACGACTTTTCAAAATAAGGCTTCATATTGTGGCGTCGAAAAAGTTGGCTGATCCAAACCGTTTTTAATAGCATTCGTCGCTGGATCAAAACACATTAGTGTCGTAAATACTATTAAAATATCTCAAATATTCGATAGGCAGACTTAGATCGATTCAGATAATGAATCTGAAATCTACGGAATAGGGAAGAAATGAATGAAAAATGCACAAACGTCGTCTATGTAAGCAGACGTAACTGTAAATTGTATTAAAAAAAGTATAACGAAAGTTTGCTATAATATAAATAAATATTTATTACATAAGAATAGTCTTTTAAAAACACACTCAACACACACACACAAAAAAACTTATATTTTTCTTTTAAAAGTGATGTCTTTATTACCTGTGATGCCTAAACCCATTTCAGGTATTTCCAATATGTTTGGAAAAACCGTCGAACTTTTATAAAGTAGCGATTGTCGTGACGTTTAACTTGCAAACAAAGAAACTAACAAACAACAAACAAAACAAAATATTTTGCTTTTCGCTAATGTCCTTGTTCCTAAGAGGTTATATTTATAATTCCAAATACTTTCTATAAATTTGAAAAACCCGTGCAATGTTTGCAATGAAGTAGAACCTATTCTGGCGTTTAACCCAAAAGCTTGGTGTCATCTATGTAACAAAATCTGTGAACATCGGGTTTTCCGCGTTTTTTGCTTGTTACTCATAAAGTGCAATACGTACACCAAATAAATTTCCGCTTTTATTCTAAAAATAAAAATCAGCCGCGCCCATCTAATATTATAGAGTATAAAAAATGGAACTCTTTTCTTTTTTCCAGAGCACCAGTGATAGGTATAGGATGAAGATTCGTCCGCGATCAAATATAATTTTCGCACGTGTTAACTAATGTTCTTGTTACCAGGAGGTTGTGTAATATTTGCAATAAGTTTTATAAAATAGTGTCCAGTATCCATACTTAACCCAAAATCTCTATATATCATATGTATTGTCAGTTTTAGTCCCGATTGTACGAGGAGTTGATTACTTCAGGGCCAGTGCTAGTTGCTGTGTATTTATATTTATTTGAAACCGAGGACCGAGATGAAAAATCGATACGAAGATACTCTGTTATCTTATCTTACTTTATGTTCCGACCCTTTTACACACACCTCCTTTTTCCTACTCTGCGATCTTTTGTCTTACTCTTACGTGCACACTTGTCGACATCTGATATTCTCATTATCCCACCAAAAAAAAAGAAGAAAACAGATCACCAAGAGGATTGAAGAAAGGAATGTATTTTTATTCTTAAGGAATCCATATTTATTTCTTTTCTAGCAGGACAATATTTAAGTATAAGCATTCCTTCCTTTTCTGAAATGTTAGACATCACTTTACTTTCGCGACCAATATAACTGCTCTTTAATGATTTCACATTCAATTTACAACAGCAAGGGCAACACTTTACTCATTATATCCTACACCACCTGTGGTAGAGGGTATATTAAGTTAGTCCGGATGTATGTAACACGCAGAAGGGCTAAGATTGATTGAGAATCATTTGGTAAATCGATCTAAGTCTGTCCGTCCATCTGATGTCTGTCCATTTATATTTTGTTAAAACTGCAGTTCACAATTTTTAAGATATTTTCATGAACTTTGCTACGCAGACCTACTTTGGCCCAAGGACGAACGCTATTGAAAATGGTTTGGATAGGTCAATTTCCTGGATCATGTAGCGCCCTATTCTGAAAATCGTTATGTAAAAAAAATCCCATTTTCAAAATTTCTCAGCAAAAGTGACTAATGTGTAGTATTCTAAATTGGTGTGAAGACTTTGGGCCGGCTGGGCCAATTTTTTGAACCTCTTCCCATATCACCATTACTACAGACTCTACAGCTTTATATGATAAAAATTTGGAATTTTCAATATTTCATGCCGAAAATTGTGTGATAATAGGCAGGTCTATTTTTTGGATGGCACCGCGTCTAACGATTTTCATGAAACTTAAACTCTTCCATGCCTACAAAAGCCTAATGGCTTATTTTTTTTTAGACCTTCACTAGTTATGATTTTGCAAATATTGGACGCTAAATAGGTATACATTTTTGCATTCATCGAAACTGATTTTCAAAATCAAGATCTAAAATTAAGCATTGTTAGGTGTTGCAAAAATTTTGATCAGTGATCAGTGTGACTTGTACAGGTAAAAATGATAAAGAAATGTGAAATAAAAGTATACATAACGGTTGAATTCGATCATTTTCACCTTCCTCTGCCTAAAATAACAATTTTCCATTTAATAAAATTCCCCCGATTTCTAATCTGGGGATTTTCAATCCGCTGCGGCTAAGAAAAGCTGCATCCCAATCAAGTTGTGCATCCCACAAAAGCGGTTGACAGGTAATCCCAGAAAATGGATTTTGCTCTCAAATTTATTGCTAGAAATTAATTAGTACTTAAGTTAGTGAACTTGTGCGATTTCCTATCTGGTATTTATACATACGTCATATGTCCTTCTATGATTGTTTTAATATCTAGCGAACGAGAAATTTTGTTTAGTTTCCTTCACTAAATTCGTTGTTTAGAAAGACGAATAAGTGGATGATTTCTCTCCGATCTTGAACAGAATAAATGAATTTATGACGATAATAATCTTCTTGATAATCGATACAAGAATCTTGTTTGTTGTTTCGGCCCAATAGGCCATTTAGAAACTTGATAGTATTAGTAAAGACGATTTGAATTAATTTACAATACATTAAAAATTTATATTTCGTTTAGGGCGTGTCTGGACGAGTCTTACTTACCAGTTCAAAGAAATATCAGGTCGTTCAGAATGTATATATATATACATATATAGCATATATAGCATATATAGCATATATAGCATATCTTCATAGACGACGTTCCCATTGGGAAATGCGTGACATCATTGGTTGCATTAGTTGTGATCACGCCAGAAGAAAGTTCCAATTTTTCTTCATAATACCATAAACGAGTAAACCAATTAGTACTAAAAATATATTAATGTTGGCAACCCTTTTCTTTACAACTTGACACAAATTTCAAACTTCAATTTGAAACTTCAAAAAAAAATTTAGTTGTGAAAATTTATTGATAGAAGAACATAAAAAAAAAGAAAAACGGCACTGCCGACTAGTCCATGAGAATAAAACGTTTTTTCGCGTCCACACTCGAAGTCTTAAGTAATTTAGATGCATTACCGCCTACAGACCTTAGTAAGCCATCATGTATAGCACTTAGTAGAGTATCTTTAGGAAAAACTAAATAAAATTCATAATTATTTGTAATCAAAGTTGAAACTTACAAAACTCACCATTGGAATATTTGCACTCTTTAACCAAAATATCTACAAGCTGATCCATGCTCACTGATTTCTCTTTTCAGTCAGTCAGCAGCGGCATTTTCACCAGGGTAATGTAAAACTTGAAAAAAATAACGCAAAGAATCTGGTCGAGCTTTGCGTACTGACGTGCTGCCATGACAATTTAATATTAATTGTTTGCTTTACTTTCTAAAAAATATTTCATATAATTTGTCCTTTGAAATACTTCGTAACCTCAAACTTCCTTTTTACCGTTCATTATAGCAAACAAAACTTTCAATGGTCACTACGTCTTGATATTGGCAAAATAGAATATAAACTAAACGAATTGAATCGATATAAAATAATGTGGTAATTATTTTCAATAGCCTAAGCACTTAGAAAGGTGCAGCGATTAATATTAACACCCGCACTCTTAGCAACATCACAGACAAGTCGCAAAACCACATTTATTTTTTTTACTTGTCTTTTTGGTGACTTGAAAAACTTTGTTTATAACAAAATATTTATTGATTAATTTTATTGCGCCTACCTTTACTACTCGTAATATCATATTTTGATATAAAGTCGCAAGGTGCTCGGCAAAATGAGATACAGCAAGTAATTGGCGCTTAGGATGAACTAGAGACTTTTAATGCGAATTCTCAGGAAAATAAAGTTGAAGATAACATAATGAATGGAGAGACGACAGCAGATGCCATTTCTGTACCCACTAACCAGAATTGAACTCAGCTGTTGAGCCGGTTAAGCCAAAATCACGGTTTTTGTGTAGGTTTTTCTTTGCCTTCAAATATGCTCTTGTTTGGAGAAGGTAAACGTTCACTTGCCTATCGGAAGAGTAGACGCAAAGCCACAAATAATGATTGTGTTGAATATTCTAAAGCGTGCCAACTTGCCAACGATGTTACAGGATGCTATTTGGATTTAAAAAGTACACCCTGCACCATTCAGCACACTCTAACCGGTGAAGATTTGGGCGCTTAGCATTCGAGTTTGATTGGAATATATTAGCAGAAAATGACGCTTTATTGCCTCATATTCACACTAAGGGCTATGAACATCAAGCGAATTTCGCGGACAATGACAGTGTGTTAGCAAATGCAAAGCGCCATATATGCAAAAAGTGCGAAGCAAGAAAGGACTGTAAAAGAGAAAATGAGATGATAGAAAAGCAGAAAAAAGCGAAAAAAATGCTAGGGAAGAAGAGGATGATATAGAAAAAACAAAAACAAAGCAGTCGGAAATAATACAACGAAAAGGAACTTAAAGGGTGGGTGGAAGAAATACCTGATAAGACGGAGACAAAAAAAAAACACGAAAAACGAAAAGAGGAAGCAGAACAGTTTGGCGAAGATAAAAAGGAAAAAGAAGAAATAGCTCCAGGTATTAAAAAAATGTGCTCTTTTTTTTCGCGTCATGTTGTCACGACTACCGATTGCTTTTGTCTACATTGCCGCTCCTTGTTATATTATATAGCGCTGTTCTTGGTCCACTTTCTTCAACAACCAAAAAAAAAAAAGAAAAGTATAGCGCTGTACCTCTTGATGTGCACTATTCGATCCTCGTACGGAGATATGCAAAGAGTTACACTGAGTATGTGATTAATCGAATTGCAAGTGTGTATAAAAAGACAACCGCCCTACACTCACCTATAATACACAAATGAATCAATAGCAACCCAAGAATGTAATCCATAACATCGTTTTGATGGGGTTTTGTCGGAAACGTTATAATGCCTGTCGGAAAATAAATTCCAGCGACATAAAATGAAAGGTTTTGGCGACTTCGAGCGAATCGGTGTTGTTTGTTTAGCCAATGAAGATGAATTAACACCACGCCTTGCTGAAAAAAAGAATGGGACGAACATGTTTATGCAATGAATGATATTCAAGGTAATTATCATAAGGATTTGTTCAAGAAACGACGTAATATAACCGGTTTTAAGCTAAAAATATTTGAAATTTTTCTTTCACATTTTGTTTATTTTTTCGTAACTTGAGTTTTTCAATGGATTTTCGCGGGGGCTGTTAAAAATGTATGAAATGGAAGTTCGTGTCTTACTCGGAATCCACATACGATCCTATAACATTTCACAATTGAGACACGAATTTTTGTTCACAGTTTTTATATACATGTTGTTACGGTACTTTCTTGCGCAGGCTAGATCTCAGCCAATCCAGAGTCCGTTTCCAAGACAATTTATTATTGATTGGACGTACTTTGGATTGTTCGTACTTTAGTTTAATTCTTTTATTTATTCTATTTAATTTTGTGCGGGATTACAAATGGTTTTTCTTGTTTATTTTAGAGCGGTAGGCGGGAAAAAAACCAGCTTGGTGGCCCGACGTTCCTTTCTTTTTTTCTTCGCACGCGCTTGTACCGCTTATTAATTCCGAATTTGCGGATTACTACAAAGAGACGAATTATTTGACGTATGCCATAGCACCCGCCGGTCCCTTCCTAACTGGTCTTTGTAAAAAAAGTGTTCACCAGTCCTTCAGGGATGGCGATTAAGCTAAACCAGCACATCCCCTATCCGTAGAGTCAACAGTTGTTTTTGTCCTTCAGGGATGGCGATTAAGCTAAACCAGCACATCCCCTATCCGTAGAGTCAGTAGTCCTTTTTATCCTTCAGGGATGGCGATTAAAGCTAAACCAGCTCATCCCCTATCCGTAAAGTCAGCGGTCCTTTCAGTCCTTCAGGGATGGCGATTAAAGCTAAACCAGCTCATCCCCTATCCGTAAAGTCAAACAGAAAAAAAACCCTAATAGTCAAAGTCAGCTTGTCGTATAGTCGGTGCTTTACTTACCTCGACGGCGGCTATGACACAATAAAAGACTGAGCGTATTGCGATGCGCTCTTTTATAGTGCTGGCCACCAAACTATCCCGTTATACAATGCAGTTTAGTGTATACTTAACTAGCTTTCCCTATTTACAGTTATGGGATATATGAGGTGATTACAATGATATAGTGAGCCTTAGATAGCAGATATATTTTCTCTTTACTTATTATTATTTTATATATTTTTTTGTTGTTTTGTACCATCTAATGCGCCTAATACAGTTCAATGGTATTCTCTTAAATGTTGATTGTATATATGTGGGTGTATGAATGTATGTCTGTATGTATGTATGATTATATTTATATGTAAGGAAGCAAAACGATTCCTTACAATGTCAAAAGAAATTCTTTCACACAAATACTTTTTAAACTATGGCTTTACTCTCTAATATAAAGGGTTTGTTGAACGCTATATTTGGCGCATTTTAAACAATAGAATTTGCTAATCATTCTTTGGGATCTCCAGGTGATAGAACCCCATATATTGCTGCAATTATTACTCAGCTATATTATGATTTGCCTCAGAAGAAGCGCTACTTCCAAATTAGAATTTAAGCTTATAATCTATGTTAAAATTTTTTCCTATAAATATTTTTTTGCAGCCAGCATTACTTTACCCTCTTTGGAGTTTGATTAGTTCGATGATATCTTATACAGCGATTTAAACGGCGAGGAAGGTAAAAAGGCTATAGATTTAAATCCAGCCAATCGCGATAAATGTCAGCGTCATGACAATTGTCGTAATGATAATCATCGACGATATGATGATCGTTGACGTTATGAACAGCCACGTAATGAATGACACGTTGGAATGACAGATGTGCTCCAGGTAATATCAATTATTACTACGGCAACGGAGGTGGTGATAGTTGTCGGTGGAATACTACCGGCGGAAATCGTAATATGTCGAGCAGCTACAGAGCTGAACGTAATCGTGGTTATAATAATAGGCAACCGCCGCTATCTCATCGCTACGGTGGTGGGGGTGAATCTGAAAACTGGGTCACTAATAATCGTCAACCGCGTTTTGATAACCGACATGGTCGTTATAATAACAGCGGTGGAGGTGGTAATCGTTACGAATCTTATTGTAGCGGGGCAAGTAGCAATCGCAACGATCGTGGAAATGATTATAGAGATAACACCCCTGTACGTAACACCAATTATCGTTGTGGTCCTGATAGTAGCGAGCGGTATTCTCGGCACGGTCGACGACATCAAGGAGTACTACATATATATATAATTCCCACAGTAGACGTGAGATGAGCGAAAGCGGCATTGGTTGCGATTCATATCAAAAGCGATTTATATTCGAAATATGCGAAGAAGTTTTCATTTATTTGAACATTATTTTAATAAATAAAGAGTTTCGTACAGAACAAAATCTCTGCAACAACACATGGCATACCTATGACAATCAACAGTCACCATCTAACGCAGGCGATTGGCAGAAGTATTCTGAACAACAGCAATGTCATGGCAGCACGTCAGTACGCAAAGATGGACCAGATTCTTTGCGTTTTTTTCAAAGTTTTACATTGCGCTGGTGAAAATGCCGCTGCTCCTGACCGAAAAGAGGAATCAGTGAGCATGGATCAGCTTGTAGATATTTTGGTTAAAGAGTGCAAATATTCCAACGGTGAGTTTTGTTAGTTTCAACTTTGATTACAAATATTTATGAATTTTATTTAGTTTTTCCTAAAGATACTCTACTAAGTGCTATACATGATGGCTTGCTAAGGTCTGTAGGCGGTAATGCATCTAAATTACTTAAGACTTCGAGTGTGGACACGAAAAAACGTTTTATTCTCATGGACTAGTCGGCAGTGCGTGCTTCAAAAAAAATTTCTTGATGGCGGACTATGCTATCGTAGCAAACGATATTAAACTTTCTTCTTTTATTTGCCTTCTCGAGTATCCGACAATATCTGCACGATCTCATCGAGTAGCCCGGGATGTGCATTTGCCATTTTGCAATAACAACGCACAAAAATTTTCAAAAAAAATTATACAAGAAAAACAAAACAAATAAAAGAAATCAACGCACAACAATTTTATTTGAAAATTAATTATTAAATGACTTTTGTCAAAATACTAAGCGTTTTTCCTCTATTTTTACTTTAAAGCCTGTAACTGCACTAAGGGCAAGACTAGCAAGATATTAATCAATGCATTGTAATTAGTCTTAGAGTCAACCAGTAGTTCAGATGGTTTCTATATAAACATTTTCGGTTGCCAGCACGCATGTTCTCCTGTAATCGTGTGGCGGCTTGCTGCACCGCCCGCGGCATGGTGCTTAACGGTTGTGAGGCACAGTGGCCTCTTTGGACTCGTGCGCGGCCGCGGGGTTCTACATTGCCGGCGATCGCCGCGGGGGCCGTTCATAAGTGCCGCGTTGCGGCGAGGCGCGCGGTGGCTTATCAAGCGTGCATTCGCTCGGCCTTGCGATTGCTCATCGGGCTCGATGGCGGAGACGTGGGCGCTGGAGGCGGTATCCTCCACGGCCCCTCGGAAGCATCGATGAGTGCTCGGCTCGGTGAGCACCAGGGTCGCTAGGGCGCGAACCAGTGTCGTCTGCTCATCGCGGTGGCTGGCTTGGGCGGTGTCAGGTGTCCCGCGTCCCTCTGCGAGTGAGGTCGATGACGAGCCGCTCGTGGCGAACGATTTGTCTCGGGGCCTCCACTAGATTACGGAGGACCCCCGCTGAGCATTATCGCTGAAGTTCATCTGGTAGCACATGTGGATGGGATTTGATTAGTTTTTTTTTTTAATTCGTGTAATTACATGCAAATAGAATAAATGAGATAAGGTAACGATCGATTATGGGAGCTTCGCACGAAAGTGCGCACAGTGAGGGGCTGCCCCGTTCGACACGGTCGTCGTGCCGCTTGGGACGCGTAGCTCCATGGCGTTGTCCGAGTTGATTGATGGGCTTGGTGTCCTGTAAGTGAACGCGCTTTTGCGTTCGTGCGGTGGTATCCTCGACCTGGATGATGTTCGGGGATTTAAATCGAACTAAGCTGTAAGGCCCCTGCAATCGGAGTGCCAACTTGTTAGTTTCTTTGTTTATCAACAAAAACAAATTTTGTAAACAACATTTTCAAGTTATGCGTCACGACAATCGCTACTTTATAAAAGTTCGACGGTTTTTCCAAACATATTGGAAATACCTGAAATGGGTTTAGGCATCACAGGTAATAGAGACATCACTTTAAAAGAAAAATATAAGTTTTCTTGTGTGTGTGTGTTGGGTGTGTTTTTAAAAGACTATTCTTACATAATAAGTGTTTAGTTATAGCAAACTTTCGTTATACTTTTTTTAATACAATTTACAGTTATGTCTGCTTACATAGACGACGTTTGTGCATTTTTCCTTCATTTCTTCCCTATTCCGTAGATTTCAGATTCATTATCTGAATCGATCTACGTCTGCCTATCGAATATTTGAGATATTTTAATAGTATTTACGACACTAATGTGTTTTGACCCAGCGACGAATGCTATTAAAAATGGTTTGGATCAGCCAACCTTTTCGACGCCACAATATGAAGCCTTATTTTGAAAAGTCGTCAAAATGACAATTTTCAAAATCCCTCAATAAAAGATTATCATCAGAAATTTGCTTAGGGCAGAAAATTCGATGCTTTATTATATCTTTAATAACAATTTGATGTAAATATTAATTCTGCTGTACTTCAAACACGTACCGTAATTTTTTAACCTCTTAAGCACAACCATTCTTACGGAAAGGAAGCCTTTATTTGCAAAAAGGTCTAATTTTTAATATACAATTCCGTAAAGTAAGTTCATATAAAAACGGGGATTAATTTTTGTATTCTACGGCAGAAATAAGATAATGTGGCGTAGAATACAAAAATTAAGC
>KK503023.1:0-10458 GCA_000688735.1 Glossina austeni | reverse complement strand
AGTAAAATAGAGAATATTGTGAAAAAGGCTAGTAAAAGTAAAATAGAGAATATTGTGAAAAAGGCTAGTAAAAGTAAAATAGAGAATATTGTGAAATGTTATTCTTATCTACCTATTCTTACAGGTGCCAGCTTAGGTTCGATCACACTTGTCTGGTCGAACATGTTTGTTTGCCTTTAAGATTCCATTTTATATGCTTATGTATGATATTTACATCTAACTGCTTGCTTTCCTTATTACTATGCGCCTTTGCATTCCTATGTTTCTACTTATTCTACGGTTACTATGCCTTTTGCACAGGATTACCTGTTAGGTATATTTCTAGCTTATAATGCGTATGCGTATTTACGGTTATATAGTTTACATTGTTGTGTGTTTACAATAGTATTCTATTCAATGATTGATTAAATGTATGTTTGTGTGTATGTATGTATGTATGTATATAGGGAAACAAAGTAATACTTAGTAAGGAGGCGAAAAGCTTCCTTACAATGTTGAAGGTCACAAAGCCATAAAAACACAACTTAATACCAGTTAACAATATTTTTGAAACCATTCAAACGCACACCCTTAAATATCTCAATATAAGAAAAAAATGGACTTAAACCACTTTCAAAATAAACTCATATAATTCTCATTACTAAACATTAACGCAATTTGTGAAAATTAATTTAATTTCTCGTTTATATATTCATGCAATGGACAACACTTTTTATTCAAAGCAAAAAAAAAAAGAATGGACTTGACTTTTGTCTTTACATTTAGCGTTGTCTATACAAATTGACAGGCTTGCCTTTGCCCTTATTATATATTTCCAACATACTTGTATAGGCATCATACATGCAAGGGCAATGGGTAAAAGGCGGGATTTGGTCATCTAAACGGCAAGTTGGATGTGATGCGTCTACGAAGTAGAAGAGAAAATTTTCAAGTTTTATTCAATCATTTCAGATTTGTTTAGAAATATTAAAATAGCATTGACATCAAAAAGCTCTATTAATTTACAAGATCCTCATACTTCAACTTGAACTACAACTTGTACTAGCAAAAATAAATCATTTTATGATTTACTTACGAAAGTCAGCATCTTCGCAAAAGTTTAAAGGTTTTCGGACCGCTGATTCAGACATAGTCGTTCTGAAAATTCGCTTTATAGGTCGGCCATTTTGATCTTTATATAGGATAGATTCAGCGTTCCAATCAGCTGGTTCAACTAAAAATTACAGTTTACTTTAATGAGCAGATCACAAAGAAAGATGTTTTCTTCTTACGTATCTTCGATCGATCTCTTACAGAGGCGTCTTTGTAGGATATTCCTAACTGTACTTTGTTCGGCGGACCCTCATTGGTTACAGTGGTGCATTGCTCAGCTTCAAAATAATCTAAATTACCCGATAAACAATCGTCGTAACTTCTGATGCACGATTTGCGGTCATCCGGCGTAGAGCATTTCAAAATTCCGCGAAGGGGTGTAGCTTCCGTATACGTTTGCTTAGATGCTGAATGCGCACAAGGGCTGCCATGATGCGGAGCGGAACACTGACATTGTAATAAATTAGGCAAATAATTACGCGAATGTACGTTTGTTACGCATTGCGATGTAGACGGATGCTTACGATCACAAGCCATGTTGCGATTACTGAATTGTGACATAGAACATGTAGTAATTGGAATTTGTCGGTCGATAACTAGATAATTATTGGGGGCCGGAGATGCGTGCGTAGATGTCTGCTGTAGCGTGTGCGAGTGTATGTTTCCGGTACAATCGTTGTAAATGTTGTTTGAAGACTTTGAATCGCTTAACTTAACATGAGGTTCTCTACTGGCGCAAGAACTCGAACTACAAGCATATAAAGGGTCAAATGAATCAGAATATTTCGATGATGATATTGACCGAAGCCCTGATGAGCCTTGGTTTTGCGTACACGGACAATCACTTCTCCTACTTGTTGGTTGCTTTCGAGGCAAAAATCGATTTTTTTGTTGGAAACTTTGACAATTCGAATTAAAAGACATGCCGGCGTTACCGTGATTTCCAATATCTAAGCTCATGATGTTTCCGTCTTCAGGAGATAAAGAGGCTGAAGTATCGGTAACCTTAGATCTGCACCGGCGTGAATAATTAGAACAATCTATAGTATGGCGTTGGCTAGCAGGACTAGTTTTGGAAGCTTGCTCGTAGTACCTTAAAGATGTACCAGAGGAAGGCAAACGGTAATGTTCGTCTTCATATGTCGGAGGGGTTGGTGGGAAATGGGGATGGGGTAGCTGATATTCACGCTGGTCAACAGCCCTCCACTTGTCATATATTTTATCTTCGCTATACTCTTGTTCGCAACTACAGTCAACGACAAATTTATTTTCATCATGGGCTGATAACGTTTGCAAGTCAACCTCTCTATTTTCTATATCACCTCTTGACCATTGGGGGAAATCTTCAAGATTTTGACGACACTGCATCGTAATCTCCCTCGAGCCAGCGTATGGGATAGTAGATGTCCAGTCGGACACGTCACATATCTCACTTTCCACATACTGTGTTTCTATGGTTTTCATGATTTTTACTTTATCTCCACCACTGCGTAGATCAATTTTAGATAAAGCCTCAACTACCGCTGCACCTAATCGTTGTAAACCTTCAACATCTACGCACTGCTTTTGAAAGGCAGGAAGAAAATTTTTTAGGCAGGCCAAAAGATCTTGGACTGACGGCGATATATTTGGAATTCCATTCCTGTTATTGGTTTCCACGTTATGCTGATCAAGATTAGAATTGAAAATTTCCTCAACTGACAGATGTCGCTCGATTTGAGTTATTTGTGTTCCGTCTTCAGCAATGCACTCTTTGATTCTAATGCATTCCTTCGATCTAATCTTAGTGGTATTCAAATCTTCAACAGAAGTTGTTCGTTCTGGAACTTGATCCACTTTCGTTTCACTATCTTTAGCAACAGAATTAATGCTATGATAAGATGTTTCTGGAGCAGCAAAGTTTTCTGGTTGCTTTGGAGATGCAATTGCAGGTGTTACCAACGAAGGTGGTGGTGACGGGGTTACTGGTGGTGTTCTAATTGGAATCGTAACAGGACTAAGAAAAGGGCTCGGAATTGGAGTCGCAATTGGAATCGGAGTCGGAACTGGAGTTGGAATTGGAGTCGGTATTGGAGTCGGAATTGGAGTCGGAATTGGAGTCGGAATTGGAGTCGGAATATGTATGGGAATTGGTTCAGAAATAACGGTAGGAACAGGAGAAGCAGCAGGAGTAGGGGTACGAATAGGTGAGATAGGAACAGGAGAAGCAGCAGGAGTAGGAGTACGAATAGATGGGGTAGGAACGGGAGAGGGGATAGGAGTAGGGGTACGAATAGGGGGAGTAGGAACGGGAGAAGGGGTAGGAACAGCAGAAGGAATAGGAGCAGGGGTATAGGGAATAGGAGATTCTCCATTACGAGATTGCCTCGTGGATGTTCGTTTGCTTTCTGCTGCACTTTTCACTGGGCTTTGATAGCCCGGCGATTCGGATAGATTATGGTTTGGTGCGCTTTCAAGTGTGTTTCTTTTGGGACTCAAACTTGGCTGCTCTCTAAGCGAATCTTTGTCTTTTCCATTATTTTTAGGTTTGCTGGGTTTATATTCCGTGATTTTCATTTTCTTAAGCATGCATAAAGTTTCGAATGAATATTCGGGCTCTGGCCGTTCACCACAGGTTAAAGGTATCTTACAACACTGCGTCTCATCCATAACACACTCAGGGCACCAACAACACGAGCAACATGTTTGTATAGGGCCTACACTACGTGTTCTCGGTTTACGTTTTGTGAAAGTGAATTCGCATATCCGTCTTTGACTGCGCACTTTCGTGCAACGGGACGAAGACGTTGGTTCTTCCCACTTTGCACTTTTTTCATTAATGCAATCCGTTTTTGTACCTTCTCCCCATTTCAGTCCTTCCTCAGCGCAACAATCAAGCAATTCACTCAAATTGGAACAACTTGCTTGGGGTAATTTTTGAATGAGTGCTTCGGCACTTTCCATCTTATCACGCTCCCGTTCTTGGTTTTTGCAACACTCACCCCACTTCTTCTTCTTGAAAAAGACGTACTCTTCACAGTTAGCTTCCGATATATCTTTAGTTTGATGTTTTTCTCTTACTTTCGCTCTTGCTCCCCCTCTGGCCTCTTGAAAATGTTCTCTAAGATCCTTTTTCAATTTACTTTTAATGGCATTTTCATATTTGGTGCATAAATCATTTTCTTTTTTTTTTGAAGAATTGGAAACACTCTTGCTACGAGGCGAGCAACTACGCGGTCTACACGGAGAAGAACCACTTCGATGACAAAAATTTTCAGTATCTAGGTCTGTACGCTGACGTGCACAAGTAGGAGGGCATCTTATTCTACAGGTTCTAAACGAATTAACTCTTGGAGTATATCGCGCACAAGTGTTTGTTGTGGCATTTCTCTGAGTCGATATTAAGGGATATTTTCGATAAGTTTCATTGTGAGTACAATTGTATCCATAACCGTTAGAAGAGAAACAATTTTCTTGATAACATGACCGATTAAAGACTCCATTATTATCATATCCCGATAACGCGTTATAATATTCACTTCTGTAAGTGTTAGGTGTACTTACGGAATTGTTATAGAAACCGTTGCCACAACCCGCATGATAACACATATTAATAATTTGATCATTTTTTCCTTTCAAATCCATATTCTCTGGAGATGTAAGAAAATTTTTAATATTACTGAGTCTCTTTTCTTGCGAATCTCTCTTCAAATCTGTTGAAGTCTTCTCGGCAAGTTCATGTGAATGGTTAGAATCTTTATAACCTTTTTCAATTAATTTATTTAAAGATTTGTGGTCTCCTAGCGCACCACGATCTGTTTCAAGTGATTTCGACGAATTAATCGGCACGCATGGTGTACTACTGGTCATAAACTTTTCGCCTCGACAACGCGAGGAACTGCGTGCAAATTTATGCTTATTGGAGCATTTCTCAACAATTATTTCATCTAAGGTTTTCGTTGAATAATCGCACTTAGCACTGGAGTCTGCATTTTGTTGTACGGAAGTATTTTCCCTTTCTGGTAAACGCAAACCCGACGTAATACCCATTCTCAATAGACGACGCTGTTGCTTTAGTTTTTCAATTTCATTACTAATAGAATGTTCGAGGCTACACAATTGTTGAAAGGCCTTAACAACGCTATCACAAATTTCTTGATTTTTTTTCTTCTTCAAAATCCAAGTGTTAACGGCTTCTTTTATAATATTATTCAATTGTACTTCAGTTGCCGCCTCTGCGCTGCTTTCATTTGCTCTCTTCTCTGCTCTGCGAGCTCGATTTGTTGATTTGCCATCTCTTTTAATGTCTTCCTCAGTTTCTCGTCTTTTCATCAGTTTCTTCGGCCTTCTCGAACGTAATTGCGGAAATTTCTTTTTAATTAAGAATTGCCGATGTTTAAAAAAATTGCGAGAATTTTGCTCAATAACTAAATTCTCTTCACGTTCTACAACAACCCTGTTTCCTATTCAAAAAAGGTTTTTTAATAACGGGAGAAGAAGAAGAAGAAAATTCACATCTATGCACATTTGTTTTATGGATTAAAAGAAACGCTGCTTTTAACATTGAAGAAGAACTTAAAAAGCGTTAGTAAACTTACCATTCGCTTTTATTTCTTCATAAGTGATGCCCATGTAGCATTGCTAAATTTTTATTTAAATTAAATATTGATAGAATTTTATAAAACTAGTTAATTAATGCACTGAAAATTTCGAAAACGTTTTGCAAAAAAAAAAAATTTGTTCAAAAATTAATTTTCCTATTGAACTAAAAATTGACAGAAAGAATATTTTTGTTGAAAATTTTTTTTTAAAATGTAAACAATGAAAATGAAAGTTTCAAATGAGAAGACTACCCAGGAAATATGACAAATTGGGTTAATCCAAGAACATAAGCAAAATTTCTTTGACAACTAAGCCAAGCCAAGCCTCTCTGAAATGTTGTCAATCTCAACTCAACTCTGAACTTCTTAAATGTCTTCGAAATGCTTCCCGTATCACAGCATCTGTGTCCAATTGGGACATGGCATTAATAGTCAATGTGCTGGATATGTCCACCGATACCGCTGATGCAAATGCCAAAAAGAAATGATGCCTTTTATTAGCCGGACTTAAAGTATTGTTACAACTTTCCGGTTTTCCAAGTTACGGTTCGTATCACTAGATTGTGGATATTATTTTCAAGAGAAATGCACTTCAGAATTCTTTTAACGCGAAGTTTCTTTATTTACAACTCATTCTCTTAAGTCTACGATTGTTTACAATTTTTCTCAACACAACTATTATTATTCTTTACTTTGGCAGTGCTCTCGACTCAAACTCTGCCTTCCGCATATAGTCTACTTATACACATACATTTTTACAAGCATGTTACCATCGCCTAACTCCATGGTTTCATTGTTAGTCCGTTAACCTGCTTTTCTGCTAATCGTTTTCCTTGGCCGGCAGCTGTATGACGCGCCGCGCATGTGCACCTGGGTTTTTCCCTGTCTGTTTTCCTGCAAACCTTTTTCGTCGGCCGGCATCTGCATGGCGCGCCGCGAGTACGCACTAAGGAATTTATTACTTACGAAAATCGATTAGTTAGCGTTAACTGGATTTGGGATTTTCGTAATAGTATCATAGGGATTGTGACCCGGCAGAGAGGAATCTAAAATTGCATAGAATGCTAAACCATTGTTCCAGAATGAACTAAAATTGGTTATATCGATGTTTCGATCTCCTACGGTGTTATATTAACACCAATTTAGTAAAGCATTACGCGTGAAGCCACAACTTTTGGCTAACGTACTTAAAGGCTTCTTAGGTTCATCGCTAAGCATAGATTTGGTTAGAACATTAGAACATTCAAACTGCGTATGTGTGTAGTAGTGACTGAAGCTGACTGTTGCTGCGATTGTTCTCTTAATGCTCTTTTAGCTGCTTGACATTGTGTAGTATTAGTTGTAGTTGTCGTTGTTGCTGTTGTTGCATTATTTAAGCTGCCTATTAATGGATTTAGACAGTTGGCACTTCCGGTCCGTTCTTTTATTATTATTACTTCTATTATTATTTTTGTATTTAATGCTGTTTATGCTCGAAGATGAAGTATAGCGCGATTCCATCGGCTTTTCAGTTTTCGTCTGTTCGTTATCTTCTGCGCTTACGATTAAGGTTTTCACCGATAATCGAGAATTTTGCCTCGAAAAACTGCCGAATTTTCTACGTCTAGAAGCCATTTCTTGTTGTACCGACCGCTTGTCGAGCTTCGTTTTGTTGTTGTTGTTTGGTTAATTTAACGATCCGTTCCTCACGAATACCAGTCTTGCCTTTTTGCATTTTATTATCCAATATTAGTTAATCCTGCGCATTTAGCGCTTCGGTCTTAAAGTCTTATAGTTCATCTAATTGTTTTTACGTTTCATCAAGTTTACGTTCCGTGGCATTTAATAGTGTGTGTCAACAATTGTGTTTTATCCTCGAAATGGCATTTACATGCGAGCTGCAGTTCGGCGGCGCTTTCACATAATTGTTAATGTTCAGCCGAAAGGTTATCTTTGCCTTCTTCAAATTCCTCTAAACGATATTCAAGGTGAGAAAAGGCCCATTGGCATTATTTTCTGATACTTTTATCTCTTTAGTGCTATTTGATAAAATCATAAAAAAACACTCTTTGATGAAAGCTTTGGTTTTTGCTTTTAGTTGATCGGCGTTATGGAGATCAACAAGTATGAGGATTCCGAGTTTAGCACTTAGGGCCTTTTCACACACTTTAAGACTTTCTAATGCATACCAGGAAAGAAGAAAACAATTAATGCTCAATAAAAATCAGGCAAACAAAAATCATTTGATTACATTACCTTATCGGCAACTGCTAACAAATCATCGGCCATTTTATCTATATTAAGCGCTTCGGCCGTGTATATGAATTTTAAAAGTTCCTTTAGAAATTCATGATCGATATCCGTCGTAATGTCCATGTTCCTTCATTTCGTTTGCAAACTTTGCTGCAAACACATTGCTACGAGCTTTTGAAAGAAAGGGGACATGGATAAAATGAATCCACAAAATTATTTTCCTTAGAAGTAGACACATTAGTTAGTTAATCCCAAGAATTGTTTTCTTCATATTTAACTGTTACTACCTTTTGAGAGATATTTGACAAATCACGTTCGTGTTAAACCATAGTCTACGGTCATAAGCATCATCATTAATATTGTGCGGTCGGGTGGATTACAGCGACATGTGACAGATTGAACGATGGATGGAATCGATAGAATCTTCCATGCATGATTTTCGGTGTTAAAGGTGAAAAGCAACGCTAATATATCTCTTCAGAAAGACTTGAGAAGTATTTGCAGCTTTGTCTTTTCTAAAAAATAGAATTACTTAGCACAGCACTACGAACCTTTATGCATGAGTTATTAAAAAATTCATCGCTTCATGATTTCAAATTGACATATTTAGCTAGCAACACCGACCAGAGGATATTACAAAAAACTATTAAGCCTTATAAACATATCCGCTTCTAAAAGCTAAAAGAGCATGAATTCCGTGAAAGGGACCAGCGTCTTTAAATAAAAAATTCGGGGGCCTGTCTATGACTCGTCTTCGAAAACTTGTCTTAATTTATCAGCGCACGAAGTTACGTAGATGTGAACACGTCGACACGTCGGAAATGGGTAAACGTTTATATATATTACGTTTATATATATATATTAAGGCATTCCCCATTTTCATCGTCCGTTCATATTAAAGTGTACGCAATCAGGGGATAGCGAAAAAGATGATACTTAACCCTAACTTTTTTGGATATCCTATTCATGGTTCTGAAGATCTAGAATATGAAGGAATTCATACTTTCTCAACAAGCTCGTTCCCCTTAATCGCGATAATACAATCGAACGAAATCTAAAACACAAACATTCTGAAAAGAAACTCACTACATTTTAATAATAGCGCTGAGTGCAGATCACTAAACATCATTGCACTGAATTTCTATACGTTGGTTAAGTGAATGTCAATTTCAATCAAATTTCAATATTTTTCAGTAAAAAGAGAAGAGAGGTTTTTAAGCAAAATTCAACAAATGCACGATTATTCGAGAGAGCCTGAAAGGAAGTGACATTTCTTTCTTATTAATTATTTTCTCTATTCAGCCTTACGCAAAACTTACCCGGACGCTGAAATAAAATTTAAAATTTTTTTCTTTTTCATCTTACCGGTTAGTATAACTGTGTGAGCCTTGATTTCATGTTCACCCACAGACAACGTAATGTCACTATATTTCTCATTAACGAACAAGTTTCCCAAATCTTCGGTTAAATTGTATTCGAGCACTTTACAATTCATTATTTCCGATTGGTGGCACATGTTAACGATATGCACCTCACCAACCCCCCAAGAAATGATTAGTTAATCTTCACGCAACAAAACTTTGGCTTTACTTAATAGCGTGTCCATAAACATAGACATAACATTGCCGTAACCCCAAGAAGAATGCCTCTCTTTGCTAAAATAATACGCTCTGTAATATGAAAATATACATTAGGAAGGACATCCATCGGCCCTTCTAACGGCCACCTAATTAATTTTACTTAAAAGATATACAGCGCATTTTTGAATGTTTTTTGGAAAGAAATAAAAAGGGAAGGAAGTACACAGAAACAATGCGGAAGAGGGAGATAGAAAATAAAAATAAATAAAGACTTTGTTTCCTTTTTTCTTTAAATAAAATTGCGCTCTTTTCCTCTCGCAAAAAGAGAATATATATATGTACATGTAAATTCAATCTCTTTAAAAAAGAATTTGTAGCCCTAAAAAGGGCTCTTGTTTCATTTCCAAATATATGGAAATAGAAATTTACTTTTTGCCGACGGCAATTTTCTTCATGGTTGTTTTTTTAGCAGCGACAGTTGTAGTTGCTTTCTTAGGTTTTGCAATTGTCGTTGTTTTCGCTTTTGGTGCCTTCTGTTTAGTTGCGGTCGTTTTAACAGCAGCTTTGGTCGGTTTGGCTTTCACTGTGCCTACCTTTTTAATATTTTTCACATTCGCTTTCTCGGTTTTCTTCTTTTCGGAAGCCTTCTTCGTAGCAGCAGCAGCAGCAGCAGATATCACTTTTTTACTAGCAGCCACGGAAGCACCACTTTTTTTCGCACTTACTGCACTAGCACTCTTTTTTGTAGCAGTTACGGATTTCTTCTTCTTTTTATCAACAGCTGCAACAGCCTTTTCTTTAGCTTTCTTTTCACTACCAGTAGCATTCGCTTTTCCTTTAGGATCTTTAGTTGCTGCAGCCGATAATTTAAATGACCCGGATGCACCTTTACCTTTTGTTTGAATCAATTTTCCACTTGCAACTGAAGTTTTTAAATATTTCTTAATGAAAGGGGCCAATTTCTGTGAATCGCA
>KK503022.1:45178-92914 GCA_000688735.1 Glossina austeni | reverse complement strand
ACACAAAATGAGGATAACAAGCCCGAAACCCTAAAACCCATTTCCAGTATAAAGTTTTCAAATTCAAATATATATATATACGTATATGTATGTATGTATATACGTATATTAAATAAGTGTACATACATATATATATTTAGAAATTCGCATGTTGTCAGTGCGTCTCATAATGCGCACTAATTAATCCTGCAAGAATCCTATTTATTCCACGTAATTTTATTATTTAGTCTTCTACTCTGTACAACACATACGGTTTAAGGATTTTCAGCTAAAGCATTTTTAATACTTGCTCTCTCGTATCGTTATAGCAAAAATTTTGATCGTAGCGTTACTTTGCATTTGAACTCCCTAAATGAAATAGGGATGCCTGCCGGGCAATATAAAGTAGTGTGAACCCTGACACAAGCTCACACACACACACACACACAAACACGTACATATTCCTTTACGCTCATCTCGATGTATTCTCTTACTATTCTATTGTTATGTTATGGCTTATAAACACGCCATTGTTTTAGTTTTGCTGCTAGAAAAGGATGCATCTTAGATAGGATATTCAATTAATTTTTAAGTGCGAGAATAAGTTCATCATTCGAAACGAGCAAAAGGTGTTTTGTTCGTGTTGAGAATGGCTTGCTAGTGAAATTTTATGCCAACCATCCGAGGGTATGTTAATTTAAATATTCGATGTGAAGCGTAGAAGATTTAAATCATCTCTCTCTGTACGTACGTACATGCATCCATATGATTGTTAATTTAATTCTTATGCCAGTGGTACCTGAAATGAGCCGCTCGCGGATATCCCTATGATCTAGTCGTGGGCTGAAGTTTATCCGCATCGAATATCTTCAGACGCAACAATACCTTCCAGGCAGGAACTGGACAGATCGGGTATTCCTTCCTTTTCCGTCCTTCGTCCTTCGGGCACAGCTGTTCTATGGCAAGATGGTGTATATTTCTCACATTCCATTCATTTTAATTTGCTTTACTCTTGGTTGTAAGATTTTCTTAGTGTCCAGTAAACCGACGGCTATTCAGGTTAATTTCCTTTTTGTATTTTCCGAATAGTTTCTGTGTAGATTTTTAATTTCGTTCTTTTTTTTTCTTTTTTTTTTCTTCTAAATAACACTTGTGTACTCGCCTGTACTTGTGTAGAACCCAATTAATTCGGTTCAGATTAAAGCGCAATATTTTTGGTGTTTTTAACTTTTTTTTCTTTTCTCTTCTTTTGAACTATCATGGAATAGGAAAAACTCGCACATTTATCCTTTATATGCTTTTTTCAGACACTTGCACATGTCATAATTAAACATATTTTCAGTTTCCACGTTACCCCAATATATTATCTTATGTTGTTTCGAAGCAAAAGAACGAGTTTAGGGTTTTAATGGGTTTCCCAAAATATTTAATAATATTTAACGATAATAGATTTTGTCGAAAGACTCCGTGGTCTTTAATTGAAAATTAATATGTATGTAAGTAATTTATGTTTCTTTAGCTTGGAGTATATGAGCTTAATGCTTATTCTACAAATTGCTACTATATCTAGCATCAGAGATAAGGGAACTTGCTTGCGACCTAAAGAATCCTGTAAAGCATACAAACTTTTGATCGGCTTAAAGTTCTCAGATTACTCTGTAAATCTGTTCATCAAATATTGTTTGAATCTTCGTAACCCTGGAAGGTGACAAAGTGAAATTTGACGGGGAGATTTTAGAATTAGGGCTTCATCTCAATTTTTAAAATAGCCGCGCTAGACGAGCACTCTTCTTCTTGAATCAAAGCCTTAAAAACTAATCATTACATCCTACATAACTAGTGGTGCGGAGAATATCAAGTTTGTGCGGCGTACGTAACATGGGGAAGACCCACCTTTTATTATATCGATCGATTCAGAATCAAACCTAAGCCGGTATGTCCGTCCGTCCGTTTGATGCCTATCCACGTACAGCTATGTTCTATTTTTTAAATACGAGCGCATATAAGATTTCCCCCAATATGTGGTTTGCACGGAACGCATGCCTTTGCATAAAAATAATATGGAACTTTTGGTGTATTATTACCGAAATGAGTGAATAACTGTATTAGAGGAAGTAGCGTAGGGTATCTAAAAGCCTTCTTGCCCGAGTATAATGTTCCGACTTCAGAACCGATACAAGCTTGTCTGTCCGTATTGTGTTCTTTTGCTGCACCGAGAGGCCGCAATTTTTCAGATATTTTAATTGAATTTGGTAGACTAACGTTTTCTGGCTCAAGGGCAAATGCTATTAAAAATGATTTCAGGCCAACTTTTTCGAACACTTCCCATATCACATAACATCTTATTATGAAAATATGAAAAACTGTATTGTGCTGCGGGGTATTTAGCGGTGAATCGCGACCCATTGTGGTGTTTTTGCTTGTTTTAGTTAAATATCTTTTTCTCGTCTGAGTTATTAAAATAGATTAAACTCCAATAAACTCGAGTTCGTGGTAGTAATCTAAGTATCCCTTGATCGGGTTATTTGCTTATATATGAAATGTTCTTGTTTTTATAGAAGGAGAAAAATGGCTATTAATTTCCGATAAAGGATTTAATATATTGGGACGAGCCTCTGTTATGCAATGAAAAGTGTATAAAAAATATTGATTTACTGTAGATAAGTAAGATGTTAAATATTATAAAGAGAGTTGATTAAAGTTTTCATAGTTTAAAACTCTGACTTCCGCCGTCTTGCGTCTTCATTACAAAAAGCCTTTCATTGTGTGTAATGCTCACTCAGAGGGATACATCATTTTTTTACCATTTTATCTCTGGGGTTAATCCGAGATTATTTCGATGTGTGAGGACCACCTACAGTATTGCGAATGTTTTAGGATATTAATAAAAACTCTTCACACACTTAAGCAGGGCATGGAGTTGATCCTTTGATTCTTTGTAGCCGAGTAGCTAGCTAATTACATTTGGAATTTGTTGACTATGCGGGATATAAGACAGAATTCTAAAAAGTTGTATTACGTATTACGCATGAAACGACTTAAGCTTATCGTAACTTCGAAAGGTATAAAATATTTCTTAATAAAGAAAACCTCCCTTATCTCCGTTTCTTCAAATTCGCTTGAAGACTTAGACTAAGCCATATATAAGCATTAGCTTTGCTTAGGGCTTTAGAGAAAGTTTATTGCTTCATATGAGGAGAAGAGTCTAATCAGTTGTTTTACCCTTCCATTTAGAAAAGCGCCCTTCCTCGTAGTTCCCCATAAGTGTATGTAAAAAAATCGAATACAAATCCAATAAAATTTCACATTTTGTACATACTTATGAATGCGTGTTCACTATCATCAATTCTCGCATTTATAATTTTGCATCGTATTGTTGTAGTTGTTGTTATTTGTTTTTGAATTTATTACACGGCTCGAGTTACGAAAATGAAAAACATACAAATGCAGGCACGCAGACCGTAGTGTTGGACAGCATCCAAATAAATGCTCTGTGTCCTTATTTCAGTTCAAAATATTAAGTACAAGGCGCTCATTTGTCGGGCGGTTTCCAAGTTACATTTTCTTCTTCGTTTTTACAATGCTGCTGTTGTGCGACAGACTTTTAGTAATTTTTATTATTTTTCTATTCATATACTTTAGATTTTTTTTTTTTTTTTTTTTTTTTTTTTTTTTTTTTTTTTCTGTTTTAATTCTCTGATTTTATTTGTGTTTATGAACGAGAATGTCTGAAGTAAGTTTTAAAATTTCAATGGATGAGAGAAAAAAGTTTAATGGAAGCCGATATGCACCAGTCTCCAATGCTTTGATTTTTCCTTGGCTGGTTGAGATTGAGACAACCATCATACCACACTTGAAGTGCCACTAATAGATTACATGTTTTTATATAACCATATTGTAACGTTGTTCTTCTTGCTCTTGTTTTTGTTGTTGTTGTTGTTGTTTTCTTTTTTTTTCCGTCTCTTTTTGAGGGCAAAGCCAAACTAAACTACATACAAAATCCAATGGCAATGATAGGATATAGAAGTATATAAAAGTTTAGTTTATGAATATTGTCTTTTAAGTATGTTGCATGAAAGAAAAACTGTAGAACGTTACACAATAAAAGCACAAACCATAGATTACAACTCATTATGAACTTCCTGCTAATTTATAAAAATAAAAATAAATTTTATTCAATATACACTTTTTTTGAGTGTGTAAAACAATTGAATCTTCTTCTTCTTCTTCTTTTTTTTTTCTTTTTCTTTTCCCTTCTTTGTTTTTACAAAATTTATTTTAAAGCAGTTTTTCTTTTTATTTATTATTTTGTGAAATAATGCTTCAACTAAAGAGTAGTTCTTAGTCGCAGTTGGCTTTGCCTTTGTTAATGCCTTTGTTATACCAAAAAAAAAAATGCATAAACCCGTCTATTTAATATTGAGGTTTAGTTAAACAGGTCCCATAGTCGTTCACATATTCTTTTGATATACTAAAGTTTGATTATAATGTCTGTCCGTCAGAAAAACAAGCTGATATGCTAGATTAGTGCTACCACCACGTAAAACGGCCTGAGAGGACCTACAAAATGTATATACATTTACTTGTGTGTAACGCTCCAAATCAGCTTTTTCGTAAAATTTTGTCCGTTTTCCATTACCAAATATTCCATTACTCGTTACTTACCGAAACACTTGCCTTTAGCAAAAATTGAAACCATTTTTTATTAGGTATGGAAATAAATTCTTTCCGGCTATTTTGATACACGTCTACCTTGTTTAAAATGTACTTGTTACAAAGCTTAATAATCGCTCAAAGCTTAATGGTTTCTTGCCATTTATTTGCTAGTTTAGCGATGTCCACGCGATAGAAATTTCTTGGTTTCGAGGTGTAATAGCCACACGTTCACCACATCTTCAACTCCTGTGAATCGCTTAGCTGCTAAATACGAATACGAATACATCCACCTAAATAAAAGGTAGGAGGGCGGTAAATTATTTCCTTCGTTTTCCTTCGGGAAAATTTGTTGTTCAAAGTCTCGCAAATCATTTTCTAAGTGTTTGGTAGTGTTGTGGTAGCCATTTCTATTCCAAGCTTACGTAATCATTTCCGCTTAAGCCAGCTACAAACAGAGAAAATGCAGTCCCATAAATAACTCTCTTTACATTTTTGATATCCACTGGAAGCTGGAATGGAAAGAACTGAAAGTTACGTCGTTCAAACATCAAATTTGAAATTTTGACAGAGTTGAACGCGTCAGGCACGTTTTAGGAAGCAAGGGCTTTTAGCGCGAGCAAATTTATTTCCGCACCTAATAGCCTCAAGCTCTATATTATTGAATCTTTGAGTCTGTATTGGATTTTCGGTTTGTGTGCTTAAAAACGCTCTAATCGTAGTCAACAAACTTTAACCTAATCGGACCCATTAAAGCACTTATCGTTGGAAATATTCACCAAGGCCGTGCAAAATGACACACATTTTGGAATTTTCTTGGGACATTTCGGATTCGCCAGACAATACCATCGTTCTTATCGTACTTATTTATCTCTGATGTCGTTTGGTTGAACTTTTTTTATCAGAAAAATTAAAAAAGGAAACCGAGTGCTGGCTCATATTGTTGCCCTACGACCAACGGCATTTTTTATTAGATAAGAAGCAGACGTATGCAAGTGCAGCGTAAATATTTATAGAGACTACTCGGAGCAAGAATTCATTTGATCGATCAAGACTCAGCAGAAATAGTCGGCATTCGAGAATTACACGATGCCGAAACCGGTTTTCTTATTTATTTGTGAAGGATATAGTCTGAGATTTTTCTTTCATGATTTCCTATTTCAACAACAACAATGCATCAACAATGTTTTTATATCATCTTCCAGGGAATATATTAGATTCAAATTTTTATAAAGCATTGAACTGCAGGATAGTTTCTTGAATTCATTATTACAACGACTCGACAACTTGTAGGCGCAATACTTTTTCAACTATCTGATATATATTTACGGCACACAAATACCTGTCAACAGATCTATATTAGAATCAGTCTCAATTTGTCATTTATCATCAAGTGATTTCTCTTCTTTGTTGTTGCTTTTTATTATTGCAGCATGTGTTCGCAAACATGTACAGTATAGACGTCAACTAAAATTTTATTACGGGTGGTTGCTTGCTACGCATTTCTCTAACAAGTCATTTTCTACGATATTCATGCATTCTGGTTTCCATTTCATAAACGAAATTGAATCAAAGCAATGAAACATGCGAAGAGCATTTATTCAGTTTGGATCGACTTGTCAACACCTATCAACAATAATGCAATAACCACTAATAACCAATGGTGACGTAAAGTAACGTAAGATAACAATATAAAGATTCGCGAGAGCAAATCTAACAAATGAAATGAATGCAAAAATTTTAATCTTCCAAGGGCTTAATATATTTTAGAGCACATAGCATATATCAAGTGAACGCAGGAAACTTCGCAGCTCCAAGTTCCCTTCCTTTCAACTCACAGATTTAATAAATTTCTCCCTATAAAAATCAAATATTAAAATTTTGAAACTTTTTAAAACGCTTGCCCTTACTTTCTGTAAAAGACGCTTTTGTGTTGCAAACGAGTTGATAAGTTAACTAAACTTCCCTGTTATCCTGGGTGTGTTTCGTATAAAACATGTCTGCGTTGTCTTTTAGATTTAGGGGCGGTTTGTTGTGGAATTAGCATTTGTTGAAATAGAGGCGAACATCACTTACATTGACTTAACAGAATCGAATTACGAAATAAACACATAGATGGATATAAACATTATTTGTCGAAGGGTTGAAATGATAACTAATCTATTTTTGATTGAAAATTGTTATTAGAAAAAAGTCGAAATGATCCCAAATGGTCTGCTATGTGATTAAAAAGATGTGGTTTGTTTCGGCTGCTCGTAAATTCCTTGTTCAGAGTTATTATATGCAAATTTTCCTCATACTTGAATAATTTTATATGAAATTAAATATTTTATGCAATGAATCCTTTAAAAAATTTAAACATTACACGCTTATAAACATTTCGAAATTGAAAATGCGAGAAATACGCAGGAATACATTTAACCATCACATGCCCACAGCCCCACAACAAAGCGTGTAGTAAGGACATCGTGCAGTTATATTCATCAATATCAGTATTTTATGTTCGTATTCATAACCTTCATATCAATTTATGATTAATTTCTTTCTACGTGATTTACAAAGTATTTCTTAGAAATACACAAATCAAATATTTAGGCGCCTCGTACTGAGATTATTTGTTCATCAAATAGAGTTAAACGACTCGTGTATAAATTTGTGCAAACTTTCAGATCTGCTTAGTGATCAAAGTACAGTAGCTTTGGTAGAAGTTTTTCAGACATTTTGGAGGTATTTCTCTCTCTTTCTTTCTTTCTTTGTCTGTCTCTTTCCAACTAACCTATTGATATGTATGTGCCGAACATTGGTTGCGTCGATCTTGAATGTGAGGAATGGTGGACAGGTGGTGTGAGAACGGGTGGACAGATACAGAGAGTTACGATAAATTTGTTTTCTTACTTACACATATGTACTGTTACACCAACGACGGACCTTGGACAATATTTTCTACAATAACTTGGAATTTGACGTGTAATGCACGATCCCTTATTATCTCAAACTCGTAGTACTTCCCTATGTAGATATAATATAGGATTTCTTAAATCGAAGCGACTTTTTAACATGCAATTTAGAGGCAATGATGCCCACTTTCAAAAAATAAAGAGTAAGCAAATGCGTCCACAACGAGCGGTCTTGCAAACATCCACGATATTCTCTTATCCTCCTGCTCTTCGAGATCTTATTATTATAGTACCGGAATACTATGAAAGTCTTAAATTTTGTTCAGCGAGCGTTCAGTTCTTCAGAAAAACATTTTTAAGGCTTACGAATGCTTTCAAGACTTTTATATAGTTCTTCATGATCAAACCATTGATTAAATATCATGTAATAGGCGCCTGGGAAGTATTTGAAAGTAGAGTGCTTGGGCACAAAAAATCCCTCGTACGCATTCTCACGCATAAACATAAATTTTTATTCGAATTTTTCTTGAAAACCCTGACTCTGAGTGGTACTAAATAGTCAAAATGTTGCTTTTGCTCAAAGAAAATGAAGAGAAAGAAAAAAACCATAAATTATAAAAATACTACTCGTCAACGTATCTAACAAAAATAACAATTGTAAGCAAACCGACCTACATAGGAGGGAGAGAGGAGGAAAGGAGAGAAAAGCAGTTAACAAGGCTTGCTTGGCAAATTCAAAGAAGATGAATGTTTATGTGTGCACATCTGAATGTGTTTTCGTCTCAAACCTTCGGACCATATGTGTTTGTAGGTCTCACACAGTACGCGGTCATATTTTGCATATGATCCAATAAAATAGAAATAATAAAAATAAAATTCATGCATGCAAACAAACTACACGGGATAGTAAGAAAAAAAAAAAAAAATAAAAATAAAAATAAAAAAAAAAAAAGCAAAAAAGCATAGTTTTTAAAATATTTAAAAATATTTTTTCATATGCATGCGGAGTATTATTTATAGCAGAGGATATAAGTTATAGACTGCAACGGCAACAAAACTGACAATTAAATTACCGACTTGCGATGCATCAAACGAACGCCGAGTGTTTGACGGCCACTATAGCTCTTCTCTGCGGTGCACTAGTATATACTTTTACCTTCCGATAACTGTACAGTCATGTGTATTTTTCTCAACTTCTTCTCCTTCACTCTTATAAGAAACGTATATCTATAGAGTAAGTGTAGTGTTGTTTCACTTCTCATTGTTGTATGTGAGTCACGCATTATTTGCACCGAAATATAGGATCCAAAAAACGCACACCTTTTACTTTGTAATCCTCCAATAGCTCGATGAGATAGATAATCTTCGTTCTGCGCAGATGACATTATATGGGCCTCGCAAATAGTTTAGTTCGGATAATAGCGGAAATATATGCGGATTTAAAATTGGAATATCCTGGAGATATATTCTGGATATATAAGAAAGGACTAAACTGGATGAATATTTCCTACACGGGAACAATGATGCTTCAAGGCCAAAGGTCAGGAGAGCTGCTGCTCTCCCAAAGCTTGTTGGTGCAATTTCATTTGCTTTTTAGGATATCCAATAACTATGACTACAGTACAAATCATGGAACGTTGCCATGACTTATGCTTGGAGGAGTCCCATCATGCGACGATGGGTGCGCTAGCTAGTATAGATATCAGGTCGACTGGGCTATTGGATATCGACTTGCAGTCATGCCGTTGAATTGCAACAACCAACAACGTAATGAACCCCTTAGGCTAGATTCAAATCAATCAAGACGTGCAAAATCATCAAAGACGGTTACAAGCCTCAATCTCTTGAAGTGCAAAGATATTGTGTGGACCAATTTACTCTACGGATTGCGGATCGATTGTATGCAAGAACCAGGAAGAACAAACCTGATTTTTTCGTTCAGATACTACCCCTGCTGACAGATTTGCCCTTTTAGTAAACAAGTTGAAGCTTCTCTACGAGCTATTGAGACAACCGCTATGTTCACCAAACTCTGGAGACCAGACGTTACTTTCTTACTGAAAAAAGAAACGCATCAAGTCTAAGGAGAAAATATGTTGACAGCTAAATATATTTTAACCCCTCACCCACTGGTCAAAGGCATTCACAAATAATTTATCCTAAGATCCTTTCAGGGAAAAAACTCATCTTCTCGCCCTTTCCTTAGAAGCATTGTTTCGAGGCCACCATCTCGATTGTTTCTCTGCTCCCAGAATAGTGAGTTATTAGCAAAGTGAAAACAAGACAACGAAGAAGAAGAAGAAGAAGAAAAATGATTACTTCCTGGCTGCTGCCCGTAAATGAGCAAATCAAGTGAGAAACATAAAAATTTTACTTGAATTCCAAAAATTGCGTTTGTTTGTCTAACTTTTCAGACCAACATACGCATGGTAGAAAGAAGCTCTTATTTTTTGCTTTTTTTATATAGACTACTATGGCATACATATGCATACACACAGTAGTTGTACATACATCTGTACTATGTATGTTTTTCAGATGCTCAAAACAAATTGCTTCTGCACTTCTGAGAGTAAACAAGAAAAATAAATAAATACACAAGTACAAGTATACAATAATGTTAGTTTGTATGTATGCATGTAGTACGTAATTATGTTGTTTTATATAAATATGTAACGATCGCAACAAGGCGTAAATGAAAAATTATTCTCTACAGTATGCCCGCATCGAATTTTAGACGAGACTTAATGAAAACATCAGCAAAATAAGATACGAACAGAAGACGAAAAAGCAAAAAAAAAAAAAAAAAAAAAAAAAAAAAAAAAAAAAAATAAAAAAAAAAAAAAAAAAAAAAAAAAAAAAAAAAAAAAAAAAAAAAAAACCTTAGATAGAGATAAATAAATAATAATAAAAAGAAGAAACCACAATATAAAAATGAAAAATTTCTAGTTGAAGCATTCACACAACATTTGCCAATTTGAAGAATACGGCAAATGAAACGGAATGCTATATAATAACAATGTTGCTCTATGCTAATGAGATATTTAAAGATTACATGTTGTCATTAGTTTATCTGTTTATCTGTGTGTACCTTACACGCGCATTTATTGTAGAGTGTTTAGATATACTAACACAATGTGAGTGGAAAATAATTAAAGTTTATGTTTAGTTTTTAATTTTTTGGTTCGTTTCTTTACAGACACATCAGAGCTTTGTGTTTGTTTATATTTTCATTTGAAATGTTTAGCATTAGCGTTCTCACTGTATTTCATTTGAACTGTTTACTTAAATATTATGGCGCTTAGCACAGTAAAGTGTTGAGATATAAAATTATGATGTTTGGATTCGATTTCGTGTTAAAAAAAAAGAGCTAACACGTACACAGCTTGACGCCGAATTGGCTGATGAATTGTTCAGAAATAGCATACCACACAAACACCTTGTAAGTTGTTTCATATGTTGGTAACGTCTCTAATTTCTATCGTTGTTCTAAAAGGCTTTGTTGTTCATTCAGCAGTTCAGATACCTTTTTCTACTTTTAATGCTTCTCTCCTCAATCAAATCACTATTTTTAACTTGCATTCTACGGTTATTTGGTGCAAGACTAAAATGTCGTCCCAGTACTTTATAGATATGAGCTCACTTTGAGAAGTCATTATCATTGAAGAGTCGACCGTACGCAACGGCAACTTTCCATTAATGGACCGACTTACCGATTTCGCCGAAGCACACCGTAAAGCCCATTTAATAAAGGATTGCAATGAAGTAAGCAAAGGGTTAGTCAAGATATTGGCTAATAATATGGCAGTAGTCACTTATCATATTGACTGAAGATGATTTAAGACAACGTTTGAAATGTAGATGCAACGCAACCATACACAGAAAACAACCAATAACAACTAATAGTGGATACCTGGGGAAGTTCAAAATCTCCTGTCTATCGAATTAAACCTGGCCACAAGCAAAGCTGCCTTCGTAGGCCAGTCGCTGATTATGGAAAATATTGTCTGCATTTAAACGAGAAAGATTTGCAAATCTCCCAAAGTACCCTTCACTCAAGAATGAAGCGAAGCCTTGCGTTTACTTACGTTTGCTACCCCCAGCAACGGTATAAAAACAAATCCACCTAAAAAGAAATGCTATGCAGAGAATCCATTTACCAATCCCTTTACACTCCTAATATTTTTTTCACCTACGACTGACGCCTTAATTATATTCCAAAAAAAAGCATAAATCGTGGTCTCGATAAAAATATGTATTTAGATAAGTAAAATATTTAATTATTATTATGGAAAGGGTTACCACATACACGGCACAGAACTACGACACTCCCAGGACGTATTCTTTCATCGATTTTTAGCTTCTCAGTAGGGTAAGAAAAGTCTGGAAAACGAAAGCGTAGATCTGCTCCTACATAAAGTTTCTTAGCTGAAAGCAGTTGATAGCAGTTCAAGCACAGTATCAATGAAACTCTAAACCATTTGTCAATGTTTCCCTAATCCATAAGTCAATTTCACTAATGAAGAGATTTTCGAAACCTTGCAAAACATCCTCCATGGAATCCAGCGAATTTCTCGAGACATGGAAACAGGCTTTAAACAACAATGACGTACCTCTGGTAACAGTTGATATGAAAAAACGGTCTACGGACTTAAAAAGACTTGAGTGAAGTTTCCTGATCACCATTTCGTATGCTTCTTCGTGCGATATTTTTGACTTATACTAATATCGTTTATCATTTTTTTTTTTTTTTTTTTCATATAATCTTCCACATGAATTTATCGGTTGAGTTAATTTATCTATTATTTATTTATATTAATTCATACTTTAGTTGCACTTGTGAATGAGTGGAAGGCAGTATTGCAGAATTCTAACAAAAGGATTTAAAGTGTCAGAGTGTCATAAAGTCATCATAATTTAGCACTTGGCCACAAAAATTCTGCATACATACGGACAGTAGTAATAAAGCAAACAATGACATGCTTCGAGAGTACGTACAATAATTAAGTAGTTTTATATGCAAAGCACCCACAAAAATTGTGTTTGACTACACTTACCTACATAAACATACGTACATACATACATACGTATATACATGCATTCATTGAAATATATTTGGACGGCCAAGCAGACTATAATAATGCGATAAAACAATAGAGCAAAGAGAAGGAGCGAAAGGAGTGATGAATGAATGAAATTTTAAATTGAAGTTAGAAGCGGTTTATTACCTCTGGAACAAAGCATGACCATAACTAAAGTAAACTAAATTAAATCCATTATTGCTTTCGTTGAGAGCGCGCGCACACACACACCAACCATAAGTCTCTCTTTTACTCTTTATGAAAATATGCAATAAAAATAAAGATAACGCCTGAATTAAGGCTTTATTCGATGTCTTGCATCACTGACTGTCCTCAATTTGCGATACGTTCTCTTTATGTATGGGTTTCTGTGTGTGTGTGTGTGTATAGCATTTAATCTGAAAATACAGAAAATCTTAGTTGAAAGTTTCACTACAAGTTCGTGTAAATGCCGCCGTCTCATAAAGAGAAGAATAAGAAGGAATTTTTTTTTTATTTTTTTGTTATATTACGGAAGAAAATTTCTGTAGTTTCCTTGTTTAACTACCCCAAAAATATATGTGTATATATATGCGTACGTATCTATATTGGCTCTTTATAGCTACTGTTGCTGCTTTTTGTGTGCATTTTTTCTCTCTCTAGTTCCGTTTTCCGGTTTATCAACTTTGTCTTAAACTTGGTTAAAAGCCATTTGTGATTTTGTTCTTATTGTTTCTATCCATGTGCATGTTCACTCACACACATTCACAGTTTCACAACTCTCTAGCAGTTACATGTTGTTGTTACGTATTGTTGCTGAGAACGTTTGCTTTGTACGTTTGCCGCTGTAAACATTTTCTAACAATAAGTTTGATTCAATTGCAATTATGGCAAATTATTTTATTACATCCGTAATTGTGTGACCATCGAGCGTGCAGTTTTTCGTGTAGTTAAATTAAATAAACGCTACAAGTGGTTGTTCTTCCCCCTGTTATCCTTAATTTTAACACACACTATGGATAAATGAAAATAATATGAACGGTATGAAGCCAGCAAAATTAGAACTTTTCTATATGTTGTCAGTGAAAATAAAAATTCATTTAACAATAATTATGAACATTTAAATGGGTTAGCGTAAGGTTTTTGATGAGTTTCTTGATACGCAAAGAAAAAGTTCACTTTTAGCAATTAATGGGCTTAAAAAACCAATTAATGTTAAAAAATATTAACGTATGTGCAGAATTTCCCCTTAAGAGCGTATCTTGAAGATTCTTAAAATACGAAAATTTAAACGATTACATTCTAGGGATCAATCGACCCTTAGGTTCAACAAGTAGCGAAAGTAATTTGTCTGTAAGCGCGACAAATTCCATTTATAATGGAATACTATAAAGGTTTACCCCAACGAACCCAACCCCTTATTGAAATACGTGATGACCGCACCTTTTCGGCTTTTTAGCTTTTTTAGTACAATTTCTATGTATTTTTCATCGGCCGTCGGAAGTTGAATATCCTAACATTGCTGTTACTCTGATGCGGCGATGCCTTCTACTGCCTGAAAAGGGTTTGGAAAAGGCAGATCAAAGTATCACCAAAGTTAATCCACTCTTTTTATCGACATCTGCAAAGTACAGAACGCAGCTGCTGAACCGGGTCTTAGTTGGCGAAAAACATCACACAAAAACAGAAAAACATCACACAAAAACAGATTCGCTTGCAACCTAGCGGCGATTGCAGTAAGCTTTGGAAGTTTGGAGGTGTAATAATAATCGGATAGAGATCACACTGTTCAAATCATGAGGCCGCGAGACCATTAGTTTCTCTAAATCAAGTGCTGGCAGTTGCAATTTAATTCCTACACATTTTATTATACGTTTTGCATAAGGTCTTCAGGTTTGCGAGCAGCAAAGACGTAATCACAACGGCAGCACAAATGCGCGACGGCGCGAAATGGCAGATTGCCGGTGAAGATAGTTCTTCCTTAAATGGAAAGGGCGTGAGTGTATGTCTCGTAAGGATATTTCCCTCTTTAAAAACATAGTAAACTCAGTTTAATTAATTCGGTTTTGTTCTGTGATTTCGCGCAGCAAACGGTAGGAGAGACAGTAGTTTTCAGGAAAGATAATCATTTTCAGAAGTTATCGTACACGATCGTTATCGTATTAGCAAAGAGCTTTTTGCTAGAATATAAAGTTTGCTTCATATCCCCGAGTGAAGTCAGTTATAAAACTCTGTCAGTCAAGCCCAAAAAGGAAACCCCAAGTGATGTAATTCTCTACAATTTAAATCAAAAGTTCAGTTTTAAGCACATTACGCGTCGGTCTACAGCTGCCGACATCGGGTAAACTCGGTGGCTTGCCATTGTCGGTTCGCTGCAACGAGTAGTGAGCTTCAAGCTTCCTATAAAGTATACATTTTTCTTATTATCAGATGAAAATTATTTCTATCGTAAAATTGCCGCCGAGTAACATATTCAAAATACAATCAAGTTTACTCGATATCGGCAGTTGCAGACCGGTTTCCGGCTGTTCACATCCTCATTTATACAATTTGGAGATTAGAAGAAGTTAAAGTTCTTCTGATTTTATTCTTCTTCAGAGAAAGGATAACAAATTATAACAGACAGTATAAGGAATTTTTGAAAAGTACATTTGTTACTAGTGCACACTTTCTAACCACTTTATTATGCCGCTTTATGAATAGTTACGAATTTGACAAAAAATTTACTTTAATACTATAGGCAAAGGTAGCAGAAGTAATAGAAGTTTTCTAGAACAAGGTGAAGAAATTTATCTCATTAACTACTGCGGATATTGCTACGAAATTTGACAAGGCCATCGTTTAGATAACTGCCTATCTGAGGAAAAGAAGAAACTATTGACTTGCTTATGTCCGCGCCGAGTAGATGGATATTTGCCACTGCCCTCTTATTACTTAAATGCGTTGAATGAAAAAACAAAATTAAAATCAGAAAAAAGTGGAAAACATCACTTTAACTAAGGGAAATGAAAAAGGAGCCTTCATATCATATTCTTTTCTTTTTTTTTTTTTAAAGAAAACTCGCTGATAGTATTGCCGACGGACTTTATTTATGTTATGTTATGTCACCACAATTGATAAATTTTTAAATATATACCGCAAAGAGATGGGTTTCCCCGGACACCGTCTTAACGTAGCTTTTGCAGTTGCAAACCAAGCTGTTATTGCAAAATAACTAAAATTTCATCGAAATATCATAGACATGAGCGCAATAAACAAAATTCCTATTTCTCCGTGCACGTTGTCATGGAGAAGGATGAAATTAAAACAGAACGAGACAAGTTTAGTGTTGGTGTTTAAACTATTAAAAGTAAATAAATCAATAGCGTGATGAGCGCGCCAAAAATCCTTTACCTTACCTAGTACGCAAACTCGGCAAAAGCAGAGAGAGAGCAAATGTAACACAAATTTCATTCAGCCATATTTATTTATGATGTAAACAAACCATTAAGGAGAAAAATTACGACCTCTGCAGCAGAACAACAAAATTCTGCCTCAGCTGCGCTGCTGTCTGCTCGTAAATCGCGTTAACGCAATCGTTTACTGCTACTGGCGGCAGTAGTCGATGGATGCGTTGTTGTGCACAAGTTCACTCAGCAAATAAATCTCAATAATATAGTTTTTTCGAAATGTTTATGAATCCTTTTCTTTTATCTCTTTCTTGCCAACAGCGAACAATTAACAGTTGTTCTGCTCGCACAATGTTTTATGGCTGCCGTGAATGCTTTATTGCCATGTGCGTGTTTTAACTTGCATACAAAGATACTTTACTTACTCACAGATTAGTTTTACTCACAAATACATTGATGCCAAAATGCTCACAAATATCAAGTTAGCCGCAATCAAGAGCATAGAGTCAGTTGCTCTCAATGAAACTTTAATTGAGTAAATTTACGACTTGGCGAGAGCACATGCAAATTGTGTGTACACGGAATGTGATTTTTCTATCTGCTCTGTTTATGAAGCAGCTGTTTTTGAGAATAACCATATGTTTGTGGTGAAAAAAACGAGCAAGAAAATCAAAGAAATAAAGTGGCAGCAGTAAAACAATGGTGCTGTGCATAGAGACTTAAATACAAAACAGCCTAAATTTATGACCATTCTTAACTCCGCCCCCTTTCCAGTGTTGGTCAACGTAATTTGAGAAAACACAATAAATGCGAATAAATATAACAATTTTGCATCTTTCAAGTAAAATAATTGCGAGATGTTTCCCTGTTAGAATGCAAAGCGGAAAGACAGCATCCCATCCACTCCATTTTGCACGTGTGACTTTGTAATTGATGTACCGCGTTTCTGGGCGGTGGTCACATTCAAAAGATTGAAAATGCTTAGGTCGCTTTCAAAGCCAATTAAGTAAAACGTTCACATTCAATTAACGGATTTTAAAAGGGCTTAAGCTCGCCTAACCATGAATTTTATTATGCAAATGAGTTTGAAAGTATTTTTCGTTTCTTCATAAAAATGAAATAATGTGTACAAAGGTGCGATTTCATAAACAATTAGAGGATCGACGAAGATAGGAGTAGATTTTGTGCGTGGTTTAGAAACTTTTTTTATGGTGTTTACCTATTTTGTCAGAAAGGATGTATTTGACTGAACTATAAGAGAGGAAGAGAAGCGTCTTTTTTTCAACTAAAGAGGATTTAAGATAGATATTCAGAATAACTTTCTGAATCGATTTAAGATTGTCTGTCCTTCTTTCTGCCTTCTTTTCTTGTGGTCATCCTACAGATCACAATTCTTCAGAAATTTTGATGAAATTTTGTACACTGACGCACGCTTTTGAAAATGGTTCGAATTGAACCACTATTTTGACTCCTTCCTCTCGCAACGTTTTATTTGGATTAAGCAAAGTAGGGTAAGGTATTTAATCGTGGGCCACTTGTTTCAATAATAATCCCACGTACGTGTGACACGTACTTACAATCATCAGACCTTAGTTAGAGACAGGTATTAATTTTTATTGTGTCGTTTAGTAAATTTATTAAAAAATTTTTAGTGTACCGCATATTTCTTAATAATATATACAAATAATTAGTTGATTAAATGGCTCACGGTAAAGTAAACAATAAAGTTTCTATAGACACCGCAGTAGTTATCTTGCATTTATCAATGCGTTGAATATATATCAACGAAGCCGTAGTATATAAACGCATTGTTTCACCTGAAGAGTAAAATCAAGTTAACGTCTCTCGATCTGCTAAAATCATGTTTTGTATTTTAAAATCTTAGTCGTAGTCTATATAATAATAAAATTCGAACTATCGAGCTTTCTTCCTCCTTACCAAAAAATTAATTCTTTTGCCTTTGCTTTCAAATTGTAGTCTAGAGCCCTAAGTAGTGCCTGATTGATATTTTTTGTATAACGACAAAAATAACAAAACCTTCAAGCCGTAGTGCCTAAAATGCCTTTAAAATATGTTAACAGATCCGTGGCAGGCAAATTTTTTCAGTCTGTAATTTTAAATATCGGCGGTACTAATGAAATTTTAAAGCCGGTTGCCGCCAACTTGTAGCATTAAATCGTTCAATGAAGTATGAAATTTATGAAATTTCTTATGAAATATCAATGCAGTAGTTATGTGTTCCATCAAATAAAAACATTTCCCTAGTTCGTACATTTGTGTAATAGGCTTGTTATTCTTGCAATACTGCAGGCCAATATTTATGTAAATACGTCCTTTACAAGATAGTAAAATGTGTAGAGAAAATGTCTTACTAGGTAAGACACAAAAGACATGCGTAGAGGCCTCAAGATAGGATACTACGTTCTTGTATTTGAATATTATGAAAAATCGGAGAAATGGAATCGTTTTATATTATATACATATCGTGTCACAAGAATAGCTGGTGTGCCTCTGTATAAAAAACAATTACTCCGCTATCTGGACATATATATTTGACTACATTAGTGCGTCCCACAATAGCGATTATCGAAAGTGCATAGCGTTGCCGCGTTCACAAACAGTAATTAAAGGACTGAATCCACGTCAGCTGCAACCACGAATTGAATTTGAAACGATGTGAATTCACGTCAGCCGAGGCGAATCCATTAAGTTACTTACTCAGGCAAGAGATTGTCTAAAGTACAAGTACTTTCAAGTTTAGAGTAAGTGTGCTGTAAAATTTTCTTCATTCTCTTATTTTAATAGAGCAGAAACGGGCAATGGCAACGAAGGTCATCGACTCATTATGTCTATTGTCTTAGTAGGTGTTTCAAGATTTCTAGCATACGCGAGAAACAAACTCAATACCTGATTGAAATATTTTCCTCGAAATGTGGGGTTCTCTCGGAAAAAAGTACCTATGCCAAGTGAATCCCTATAGGCATCCTAATGCCTATTTGTTGGTTCCTCTGTCTTCTGAAAAGTGAATTCTTTTCACGTAGTTGACATTTTTGTTGGCATTGAATGATGGAAAATGTCCTTTAAATTCTTTACCCTGCCTTTGATTAAATAGTAAAATATCCCCAAACAGAACATCAACAATTTTCATCGATGGTAAATAAACTTGCTTGAGAACTTCAACAAACGATCCTATCGCATATCCATGTTCGCGTGTGTCTGTCTTACATGATTCCCGATACTTATTTCCACCGCAAGAAGAAAACACAGTAGATTAATGGATGTTTCAACGAAGCGAATAAAATTAGATTTTTATAATTCTGTGCGCATTCATATTTATGTGTGTAAGGGTCAAGCAGAGCACTAAATAAGGTTTGAAAGCGTAAGCTTAATCTCAGCTTAAAGTAGATTCATATGTTTTAAGATTATTACTAATTAACTACGATATGAAAAAGAAGGAAATCTTCTTCCTTCGTGTCATGTGCTTCGGTATCTGTGTAAAATTATTGTATGAAAAATACGAAACTCGATCATGAAAAATGACTTTAGCTCATAAGGTACAAAAAATGGCAATAAACTCAACTCCAACAGCGTTTCAAAGTATATCAATCTTCCGAATGGGGCAGGAGCAAATAAAACCAGTGTGAATACTGTTGTGATGTTTTTTTTTTTTTTTTTTTTTTATTTGTATTCGTGTTTTTCTTTTTTTTCTTTTTTTTTTTATATGTTTTTCATTAGGTGAGTTAGTTGGATAGGGTGTGAAGAGTTCAGCCACACACACAGCGTACACAAAATAAATTACTTGATATTTGCCCAGAGCAAGCATAAGCATCAAGTTGCACCACTAAACCGACAACTATGTGGTGTGCAGACCGTATAAAAGAAAAACACGTAGAAAGAGTTGAATATATCCATACACTTATGAAAGTAGCTGTAGTTGTTTTCAAGATGAAGTTTCAGGAGCAAAGTTTTTCAGGTCTTACATATATATATATATATATATATATAGACACATACACGGTACGAAAACATATGTATTTGTATATTTAGAATCTCTCTTCAGTATTATAATACTGGGACCATGCTACGTCACGGTATGTTGTGCTTTGTGCGGAACAGTGTGACAAACTATCTTAATGGCTTTTCTCAGCTTGGCGGCTGTTAAATGCGATATTAATTAATTGGACACTTAAGTTAACGACATTTCTTCATTCATTCAGTGCACCTCCACCACCAACAACAACAACAACAAACTCTGCATAATACATAGAGTATACGGAATATATATATATATATATATATGTATATGTAGGTATGCAACGTGTGAGGGTAAAACACGAGCTTAGTTGCACACCGACACACAATTTTGATTAATTGTCAAAATGGAGGTGGTAAGTTGAGCCCCTACACAACGAGAGAGAGTGATTAATGGACTACTTTTGTGTGCTTTCGCACACACACACACACACACACATACAGGTCGGTCGTCGCATTCTCTATATGAGAAATTGTACAATATATTTGAGACGAAAACATGTTGTAGATGCCGAACAACATTTGCAAACAACTCTTCAGAGATTTGCGGTCGGTTAAACCAACTGTTGACAAACTTGCAAAGCAATGAAAAAAGATCATACATTTTAATGGTGTTCAATATATTATAGCAACAAAAACGAAATGAAAAAAAAAAAAAAAATAACATCGTTGCAATACAAAAAAAAAACTAAAATGAAAAAAATTACTTTGAATTTGCTTAGTTAGTTACTTACGAAGCGCCATAAAATGAAATTAAGTGCAATTTTTGTCTCTCATTCATTTTCCCCATAGTAATGACATAAATTTATGAAATTCTTGTCCCGCTAGTGCGTTTCTTCAAGTTCTCCGCCGATAGAAAAAGACGTGCGAAGAAGTGGAGAACATACTCTTTTTTAGGTCTTTTCAAAACAATGCTTATTGTGTTGTGTGCTTTTTTTAACCTCGAGAAAAACGGAAAGAGCTGAGTTGGCTCGTACATCAGTGGAATCCTTGCTATTCTCGCTCTATTATAGTTATGCAAAAGATTTTGTTTCCTTGTTGGTTTGGTTTTCTACTGAATAGCAACAACAACGACAACTCACTGTATAGAACTCTTTCAGAACTCTGATTGTATCATGCTATTCTTGTTTTTGTTGTTGTTATTGTTGTTATATCATCTCGAGTTTTCTTTTGGGTGGGAGTTCATATAAATTCATTTAATTAGTTTTTGTTTAGTTTTACCATTCGTTGTTGTTGTTGCTGTGGTTGTTGTTGAATGTTGTCATTGTTGCATTCTTCGTATTTTCTTTATTTCACCACTCGTTTTTTTCCCTCGCAACTTTTTCTTTACTTTTGTACTTATATAATGGCTTGAAAAAATTTTATGTACTACCGCAACTAAAATAATGTATTTTCTTTTGTTTGAATGTGTGTACAGTTTTGCGTTAATGAAAATTTTAAATTTTCTTCTAGACACTTGAAATTAAATAAACTTTTAATATATTTTATTGATTTAATATGCAATTAATTATGGAATTACAAAAATATTAAGGCGAGGGATATGAAAGCCTTCACTATTAACAGTTAACCGATCAATGCTCCAGATTCGAAAGTTTCTTGCCCTGGAATATGCTGAACTAAATTATTCAATGAATCTTTGCGGTTTCAAGGTATATGAAAGTTAAGTGCATTAAAATATGTGGCATAAACGGATCCACAGTAGATTAGCTACTACGTTGACAATTAACCAGCAACTTGAAGTCATAGGTTCCATGGAATAAACGCTACAATTATTTCGTTGAAAAGCCAGTTGGAATACTTCAGGAACGATTCAAATGAAAGATGCCACATGTTCTAAAAAGAAAGGATACCTGGTCAAGTCAGAGGTCGCTAGGTTAACCACTTTTTCTTGAGGATAATTTGATTTCTTAAAGTTCCTCCAGCTCTTTTGCTATAAGTATCGGTTTAAAACCAATCATAATAAGCCTGATCCACGGAATTCATTCAAATGTGGATACGATGAAGTCTCCACTTGTTGCGAGCATGTCTGCGTTTGCTGTCTTATTATTCATACTTCATCACCTTTTGAAGTTTTGACAAGACCAACAAAAGCCAGAGCGATGTACGGATCGCCAAACAGATGAACGGGTAAAAGGATGTATGCCGGAGTCGACTTAAAATGAGAATCTTACAGACTGTAAGGATAATCACTGAAGACTATTTCAAAGTGGAATAGCAGATCTACTGCGCAATTTCTCGCGCAAAAGAATGGACAGACATACACACGAACAGATAGAAAGATATTTATGGCTGAACTTTAATCAAGACGTGTATATATTTTATATGATTTCTAATTTTCACCTTAGGGTGGAAAAGTATGACCATTGTTTCGTCTTCTTTCTGCCGAAAATATAAAGAAACTGTAACCAGGACAAATGAAGGAACGACTTGGACACCAAGCATTCAAGCATTGCTTGAAAATTATTTATTTGTTTGTTTATATAGAAATACCTTTTATATATATATGTATCTTTTATAACGATGTTTTGATATCGGGATTAGTATGCACTCTTGCGGTGATCACTGTTTGAAAGGCAGCTCTTATTTCAAACATTTTCATGCTGCTTACGAGCCTTATGGTAATTGAAAGTAAAAATATCAGCGCTTTTCAAAGGTTCACTCCACCCTTGCAATCATCAAGGGTAGGCATTATTGTTTTGAACGACTTACTTGAGTTCGTATTATTGAATTGTAGATGACAGAAGGTAATGGGATCAAATCATACAACATTTGGTATTAATACATAAAAGAAATTTATCAAAAATGTTTTCGTATGTTTTTTATTTATTTGTTTGTTTGTTTATTTAGCTATTAGCAGCTACATATGATTATGGCTCGGAACAAAATAAATATATTATAGATAAGAGGTTAACTTATACCTATGACTTAGAATACTTAAAAAAAAGATAAGGAAAAATTACAGCAACACCATCATTTGGCAACCCATAATAATCTTATCGATTAAGAAACGTACGTTTTACATAATTACTTTTATAGGAATAGGAGAATAAGGAGCGAATAATTTTTATTAGAGGGCGCGCATAGGGGAATGCAGCTCATAGCTAGCCGTGCAATGCGTGGAAAGCGTAAGGGGAAGAAGTGCCTAGAGACTCTACCAGGGACAGTGAAGCCAAACTCATTCAATCAGATTGAAAACTTCTTGCCCTTTATTAAGCTTAAGTAGAAAACTCACAGTAAGACCCGCTCTTTTCTTCCCTTCTCAAGAAAGTTTAGGCTGAAATTTTCACTTTTAATATCGCATTTCTCGAATTTATTGCTACTACTGCTGACATAGTGCTGTGTGCCGACCACTTCCTATGGTGAACAATCTCGATTCACTTTCTCTTGCATGCTCACTAAAAATCTGTCATATTTAGTAATCAATGTGTTCTTTGATTTATTTCACATTGAAAGGTACATTTTTTTTCTGCTTAACCCATTTAATATTTTTAATTACTACTCGGGTTTTTAATTTTCTATATATATAACTGCAACCAACACCGAGCCAGCAAATATGCCGCACATGTACATATACAACCAACAATAGCGGCATTGCTTCAACTCGGCTTTCTCTGTGCATGCAAACCGACTGACTCCCAACAACATTAAACTTCAAATGGTAGTCAAAAAGTTAACTATGACTTTTTACTGAAGTCATAAATTTTCTTGGTGTTGCACCACAACGTTTTATTACACAACGGTAACAACAACAACAACAAGAACAACAACAACAACACCAACATCAATAATAACACAGCAAACACAGCGAATGCAAAAGAACTCGAGATGCATCATGTGCACAAATTCAACCGAAGTAAAATTGAGACCAAGAGACTTGGCAGCAACTGCATTTGTTATGGCAATAACAACAAACGGCATTCAAAAAAAAAAAAAAAAAAAAAAAAAATAGGGGAGAAGAAACAATACACAAAAAGAAAGCTATGTACAAAACGTACCGTACCGTTTGGTTTTTAGATGGACTAAAACAGTGTTGCACGTTTATTAATTTACTCGTTGTTGTTGTTGTTGTTGTTGTTATTGTTGGTGTATGTCTTTATGTATTGTAATGAAACAAAGCAAACGAACAGAACTAATACACACAACATTTTTGGGGGTATTTCTGTGGTATTTTTATGTAGACGCAAGAAAAATTTATGCACTAAATAAAACAACACTTCTCGAGTTTCTCTCGAGTAAAAATCCTATTCAACAAAAAAAAAAAAAAAAAAAAAAACTATGAAATGCCAACTGAAAGGATGCGAAATTAAATTTAAAGAAAACAAACGGCAAAACAAATGTATCTTGAATTTTTCTGAAAAGAAAGAGCGAAGAAAAAGAAAACCGAACGAACGGAACTTTTTGTGGTAAGTGAAAAGAAAAGTAGAGAAAAGGATTTTTATTCAGAAAAACTATAAATTAAAATACTTTGTCTCTTGTATGTACATACATAAATACATGCATACATACATATATATACATACACACGTATATATATATATAAGAAAAGCATTCATGTGCATGTGCATGTTGTTCTTACAAATTCAGAAAACTGTAAAGACTATAAACATCTCAAACGTAACAAACTAAAGTAAATCATTGTGACAAATACTTGGATACCACATGCACCCGTAGCCAAGAATGTCAGGGTCTCTTAAATAAACGTTAAAAATGGTAAAGCAGCCATTGAAAAACTACACAGCGGTTAAATACCACTTAAGCACCTCTTTAGAAAAAACACCTAAATATAAACGCATACCGCCCGCCCTTACCGGTAACCGGTGAGATACACTCACTCACATTTGTGCATTAGTATGAGAATTGTTATCAAATAATTGCTGGCACTTGTTATATATGGAAACATTTAAAAGGATAACAACGTCACAAAAAAAAAAGTAGCATATGTTGCCCACACACCCAAAAAAAAAAAAAAAAAGGAGAATTTAACAGCTTTGTCTAAGGGCGCCTTTTTAGTTATCCTTTTTGTCTCTTCGCTGAGGATTTTCTGTTTAAGTTAATTTTATAGAAATTGTTAAAAACCAAAAAGGGTATCGGCAACGTACATGTTTGTAACAGTGTTTTTTTTTTTAAATCATAATGTATCATACCTTGGAACATTTCGTATTGAGGATACCTTGTGGCCCGCGGAAGGTTAAGTCAGTACAGGAAGCCTTTAATGTTCTGCATGTTTTTGCTTTTATCTTTATGACGTAGTTTAATGAATCTGCGAAAAGAATTTGCGCAATCAAACATTATTTTTCATGTTATTGCATTTTATGCACACGCTAACAAAAGGTGTTTTTTTTTTTGTTCAGAATTTATATTTCAACTTTAATCTCTTTCTGTTTCGGGACAAGTATTAAGCAAGGACAACATTTATTTAACACCGTGTGTGTGCGTGATTATTTGTTAATTTAAGTTTTAATCACTTTTTTTCATATTATAGTATATGTAGAGTATGTATGTATGTATGTATACATATATATACTTCACTTGAACACTTCATTGAATTCTTATACTTTTAATATTAGTTTACAGGGTCGGTTTAGTATAATTTACCAAGACTGCTTGCTTTAACTAGTCAGAACAAATTAAAACCCTTTAGTAAGCCACTGCCGCACTTTACTCTAATGGTCAAGAGAGTGATTCAATTCAGACCAATAGCGTTCGACTTTGAGTGTAAACAGGCCATCACATGTATCGGATCTCATTAAGTATCTATAAAAAATTACTGTCTGCACATTAAAAACAAGAAAACAAGGCGGACAGACAGACAGAAAAATTTCAATCAATTCAGAAAGTGATTCTAAATCGATCGGTATAATAAAAGGTGGATCTACCTCAAGCCCTTGATTTTGTATGCAACGCAAACTTAACATACCCTTGTACCACAAGTTGGGTGTAATATAAAAAGTCTAAGAGTATATGTTAGCGTATGCTTATGCAATAAATACTTCCTATAAAAAGTACACTTTGACTCGATTTAACCACATCCGGTTTATTTGCTTGCGCTGGCCTTCATAATCCCACATGAGTGGCAATAAAAAATTGAAACCATATACAAACATAACAGGATAGGATAATAAGATGTATGTTTGTTTTAATACTACTTTGAGGCGAAAACAATGTTGCTCCATGGCTGCATAATTTGCTATTTCTGAGAAACTCTTTTTAATTATTGCATTCAATTACGGATCTTATCAATTTGTTATGGGTTAGCTGTCTTACCATGAACAAAATTCACCCGAGTAATCAGATATTCATGTAATTGATGATGAACTTGCAGCACGACCAGCTCTGCAAAACCACTTTTGCAAAGGAGTCTATTTTAACAGAGACCATTTTATCGAGAAGTTTCATCTGAGAATTCGCGTCTTCTTGGAACTATCAACATACAACTGGCGTTGCGACGATATCCAACAAGCAAAACCTGGGCATATATTCCTTGGATATAAGCTACGGCATAGTCTGGTTATAGCGAGTAGATAAGAAATGCGGCGAACGGTCAATCGGTAAAGGCATAACGCTTAGCGCTCGAGGAACCGATGGATCAGCGAACGAATTTGATTGACTTTTTTTGGACTGGAGTTAATGCTGTGGATGTTAAACGATGTTCGTGGCGTACAATTCGTGAAACAATTGTTCTTTTGCATAATTGATTTAAAATAACATCTGTTGTCAAAGCTGATATTGCGAAAACATTAAAATGAAGGCAGAAATTATCAATAGTGTATGTGAATGTATGCCTGCTTCGTCCTCTTCTGCTTTCATGTAACTGTTACCTGATTACCATTTCTTTTTTGACTTCATTTTCGAATGGAGAAAATTATGAAAGAATTGTTTGTCGTGTTCTACGCGGTTTCATTTTAGCCATCGTTTGTGTCTAATTCGAGCGATCGGTGTAAGGTTAGAAAAAGTGTTGGACAACACGGTTGGAAGCGCAGTTTCCTCCTGTAAATGTTACCTAAAAGAACAGATTTTTTCGTAAGATTCTCATGCAACAAATTAAATGTTGAAATGGCCGTCCTTCGGTCCAGTTAGTAAAAGTGGGCCATATTTCCTATTTTATATCGTATAAGCCGGCTAGTGGTGAACATTGATGCACTCGGTTGCAGGTGAATAAAATTTTTTTTCTTGTTTTTTTTTTTAATTAGCATATAAAGTCTTACTGGTCTGAAATCGTTTTCATTTTCGATTTTCGTGAATCGAAAATTCACAATCGCAGAAACAAAGAACTGAGTCAACTTTTCATTAGTTAAATGAATTTTTAATGCCTGCATATGCATTGTGTGCATGTTCTTCACATTTTCGTGTATTTTTTAAATGCCGGTAAAAATCATTTAATACAAAATAAATGTTTTATTGAGTAAACAAACGAACATGAAGTGATGAATGCCTACCGTAATTTTCATTCACGCCACGTTAACTAAACGAATTAAAAAGCAATAACATCAATTATGTTGTAGCCATGTCTCAAACAATTGAATTTCAACGGCATGAAATCTAAGAAAAATAAAAAAATTTAAAAAAAAGTATATAAAAAATAAGAAAAAGCACAAAACGCAATAAAAAACAACTTAACCGCATCGATTCAATGCAATTGTAAAGTAACCAGCAGCTTTGCATGCATTCCAACTGCTTACACATTTTACTTGACTTGCCACTGGTTTTAAGCGAAATTTATGCTTTTTTATCACCAAAACAAAAGAAGAGAAAAAAAACGCTTTTTCAATTTGGAAAAATAATTTTATGAATTTTTCTGATGCAAGTCAATAACAAACGGTATGGAACTTGAAAAGACGAACACCTTTATGAGAAATTCAGAGGCGGTTTCATGCAATAAGGACAAGCGAGAAAGGTACTCTCGCTTATAAAGACTCCTGAACGCCGGTGATTCAAAGCAAACTCAACGGACGGGCAGCAGTCCGGCCTATCCATTCCAACAGATATTCTTACGGGCTATTTTTAGTGGGTGTTTCAACAAAGGGACATTTCTTCCTTTCTTCATTTTAGCAGCCTTGTAGCCCAAATTTCATTTTCGAATTTTAACTTGTCTTTCCTTTCGAGATTTTCAGTAACGAACTAGTGGAATTTCCTATTAATGAGGAATACTTTTTTTTGATTCATAAAGTTTTTGGTATTGCAAACGGGTTGGCAAAATTTATACACCGCCATATTCTGGTAATGGATATAAAAAATTCAAAACGTATGGAAATTTCGTGCTAAGCATGCGCAAAAGCTATTATCATCATGTTGCTTGAACATGATTTTAGTCATATAAACATTGGTATGTGCGACTGTGTATAGTTTTTTCGTCTTTTCGTTTTTTCTCTTTTTGATTTGTTCAGTGTTCGGCTGACAAGAGTAAATGAATGCATAATACTCCAACAATTGGACGTGCAAAGGATTGCAGTTAATAACTCATTGAAAACGCATGAAAATAAGCAAACAAACTTTTTGCACGGGACGGTTAAAGGAGATTTTATTTATTTAATAGTCTTTACTAACATACATACGTACGTACGTACGTACGTACATACATAAATAAATAAGCACAGCGATGATGATGATGACTAAGTGTAGTTTCGGTGTGCTAAAGCTATAAGTTATGAAACGTCACTTGTCTGTCGACGAGCTGTCACATTGAATATGAATTTGAACATGCTCTAAAGTTATTGTTTAACAACGATAAGAATTTCAATTAACGTCTTAATAATACTGATGTGATTTGCGATTTGTGCCTCAATTTTAAACTGTTTTGATACGAGATGAATATGTAAAGTAAATGCTGATCATACAAGGAGATGTTTATAAATTTATCGAATGCCAATTTTCGAAGAAGATGGTCACTTACTTGTTCCCTTATTTTTTTTTTTTTTTGTTTGTTTTTCATTTTTAAGACTTTAAACAGGTACATAAAAGGACTATCATTGCAAATGTCAATGAAAGATGAATAAATCATTTTGGGGAAAAAAATAAAATTCTCTGAAAAAATTTGTCACACTTTTGAAATTAAGCTGATAGCAAGCAAGGCAACTTGTTCTGATAAGCATAATATATGGTTGCAAAATTGCCCGGCACATTCCAAGATGAAATACGAGGAAAAACCCCACAGGAACATAAAACAATCCAGCCATCGATCATTACAGTGTCTTTCTTTATTGGTGTGCGCCTTAAAGGTACGATTTTAAATCAACAACAACAGCAACAGCAACAGCAACAACAACAAGGCAGTTAGTAGTTGTTGGGTCAAGTGTTGGCCTGTTTTGTTTTAAATTGCCAAACAAATGTGTCATACTCAAAAGCTGGATCTGTTTATCATTTGCCAGCAAAATCACACAAAACACAACGCTATAAACGGCGATGCATAAGCTAGTTCTACCTTTCCCGGCTTTGCAACATACTGCATTCTCTACATCGGTACATCGCTACACATATATATAAATTTCCAAATGCTTACATCCTTGCCATAATTCTTTCTTCTCTCTCTCTCTCTCTCTCTCTCTCTCTCTCTCTCTCTCTCTCTCTCTCTCTCTCTNTCTCTCTCTCTCTCTCTCTCTCTCTCTCTCTGTATCTCTCCCCGCCTTTCTTTCGTTTGAAATTGTCTCTTTTTCTCTAACAACAGATATACATATATATATATATATATATATATATATGAAATAGTTAGCCTTCTCGCCTTTGGAGAAGACTTGTTTAAGCCGGGTGTGTCGCATATCCCTTTTACGCTAAACATTTGTCAGAAATTAATCATGTTCTTGTTGTGTTGTGTGTGCAGCAAAGAAACACCAATTTGATAAATTAACCTGTACCACTCGTGACAAGATCACCAGAAGAGCATAAGACCAGTTTTTATCTTGCGCGCTTTGCAGTGTTAATTTTTATACCCAAAGTCGCCAAACTTAGGTATGTTCATTTCGTTATATGATTTGTAACAAGGAAAAATCAGTTGGCCATACCTAGCAAGTCTGTCAGTCAGTCGTCTTGTTCGCAAGGTTGCAGGACGTCAGATTAAATGCGAAAATTCTTACATATCCTCTTGGGTTCACTCCGCATGGCGGATGGCGGGTCGTAAGAGCGTTGAGGGTAAGAGTTTAACAAATACTTGGAAAAAACAAAACATATATTTATTAGAACCGACGATTTTTAGCAGACATGCAACTGCATTCATTTTATAAGAATTACTTTCCATCCATCCATCCATCAGTCCATCGCAGTAACGACAGTCAAAGATGCTTCGTTAAGTGAACCTCCTCTCTCCGCCTCTTTTTTTTCCTCTATTATCCTGAATCGATTTTATTGCCCAAAATAGTTAAGGAAAACCAGATAGAATAGCTGCAGTTACTTACATATTTATTGCGCCATAACTCGGAAAAGAAACATCACTCAATGTTTAGCGAGAATTATCTTCTCGTGAAATTGATTTTTCCGTTATGATAATTTCGCATTGATTGTTTTTTTCTGTTTCGAAATTAACTCGTTATCGAAGAGTATTAAATATTCGTTTCAAATGATTTATTCATTTTTTAATCCGTCGACGTGATGCCCATAACATCAGCATTAACAGCAATGATATCTGAAATTAAATGAAAGGTCCGACGTTCTTGGGAGAAAACGAGAAACAACAACAACGGCTAAAATTCGTTATGATTTATTCGAAAATTTTAAAATTAATAGCACATAAATTATCGAAAAGAAAAGACGACAGAGCAGTCAGTCAAAAAATGCAATTTTTTTTTTCTCACGTTTAGCAAACTCTGCTTTTATTGCTCTCACTGCAGATTTTTATACCTCATACCTTCTATTTCGCATCAGGCGGGAAGCAAGTTCTGTAAGCAAGGTTCAGAAGAGTTCATGAAACATAACTTCAACTTATCGGAACTCCCAAATGAAGTCTTTCCTGACATCTTCAAGAAGAAATCCTTCGAAAGTAGAGCAGAGCCCTTGCAAGGGAAATGTTCGATTTATGATTACAACTCACCACTAAACGATAGAGTCGTGTCCGCTTGACATCAGAGTGAAGGGAAGCTTAGGAAATAGTGTTGAAAAATCGCTTGGAGAACACACGACTCTATTTGTGTAATTCTAGGGAAATTGGTTTTGATTTTCTTAAAAATGCCAGCAACGATTTTTATGTTTTGACTCTTCTAACAGGTGCCGAACCATTGCCTGACAAATAGATTACAATTTCGGATTTAATTCTGTTAATTTATTATCTGAGCTGACCATGTCCGTCCCCTATTTTCGAAAACAGTGGATTTAGGAAAGAAAAAAGTTCGGAGAGCAGAAGTGAAAAACCCTGATACTAAAGGCGCCTACCTTCTACTGAGCTGAACCCAAACAATGGGTTTATATCTTTGCTACTTTGTGCTAACAGAAGCTCGTAAACCGAAGCTTCAGAGTTACTCGGAATAATGACGAGTTTCACGCAAGCTTGACTTCAGCTATTCTGATCGCGCCAGTGGGGAATTTCACCTGGCATCATGAAAATGAAAAAATTGAAGAATCGATACTCAATTTCGTTTATTTTCTATCTGTCGTTAATTATATTAAAGAACGTCTTTTGGATTAAAAATTTCGCACAGCTTGAAAGAATCAGCAGTTATTTCGACTTCTAAGACTTGAAACGTCAAGATAGCTTTGAATCCGAAACCTTTTAAGGTCTTTTCGATGGCAAATTTTGTATTCCAAATCAGTAGCAGTGAGCATCCTTCGATATCCAACTGTGCCGATTCATTTCATCTGTGGAGGATAAGATAAAGTCTAAAGCGGATGATCCCGACAAGATTGATTGCAATAACTATTATATCTAAAATAATTCCGGTTAACTCGGCCCTGTGGAATATTTCTAATTAAATCCTTCGTTTTGTTTGAATACTCATGAGGAATAAAAAAAGAAAAAAAAAAAAAAACCTTTGGTAACAATAATAATAATGATAATAATGATAAAAATAAAGTTATAAAAATAATTTAATTTCTTTATTTTTATCCGAAAAAAATTGCTCTATAGTTTTTCGTAGAAAATTGCAAATGTGTCTTGAAATGAATTTACTTTCTAATCACACAACGTACGTCTGTGTATATGTGGTTTTATTTGAAAAATGAAAACAAGAAGCAGCAATTATAGGAAGAAAATGAAGAAACTGTGCACGTTTCAGTTTCAGTTAGACCCCATTTCCCCCGCCCCCCGCGCCCGTTCTCCGCCCCTCCGTCGACTTATCCTCGCAAATTCGTGCAAGTAGGGAAAGCAGCAGCAGCTAACTCGTGCACACACACGAATGAATATAGCAAACAAAAACTCGTACGTAAACTTTTCACCAGCATAAGATGCCGCCAACTCGAGCAAAACTCTAAGTAGAGAAAACGCAGCACAAGACCGTCGACAAACGTTGATAGCATGAGGGATTACAACAAGTGATTTATATGGGATTCTAAAGAAATATGGCCAAAATGTGTCGGCAATTTTTATTGGACATTTTAAAAAGCAACTAAGATGTGCAGTGTGTTTCTTCTTCAGTTATTCACGCGATTGCTACAACGCAGTCCTGCTCTGGGAAATGTTTGAATTATATGTAGACGAAAATTGAGTGGAGCGAACACACAAACCTCTCAGTCAGCAAAAGGAGAAAAGAGAAAGAAGAGAAATCATTTCCCCACGCACCCAGAGCACATGATGATTTTTTATATTTTCTTCTCAACTTCTTTAAGATTTCGTGTAAGAAACGGTTTTTTTTTTTTATGCTATATTCTCCACCCCTGCATATTCAGTCGAGTAGCTGTTAAGAATATTTATGACGAGATTGTCGAACACAAAAAAATGCTTCTTCTTTTTTTTTTTTGCTTCTTAAACTTCTTACAGAAAGGAACGTCGAAAAGTTTCCAACATATTTAGCATTTTCGGTGGTTTTCACATTAATTTAAATTTTAGATGCAAATGAGCCAATTTCAATGGAAGATTGTAAGACAGTCAGAAGCAAAAAAAAAAGGAAGAAGAAGAAGAAGAAGAAAAAGAAAAACTGGCCATTCTTTATATAAATGTAACTTTAAATAGCTTTCTCCGCTCCTTACTGTGAATACTTTCGAGCTCTTAACAATTGTCGGTTTGACAAATTGCAGCGACTTGAGGGCAACATCCGGCTGTCTATTTAATGATGTCTTAATAAAGCTATCAAAATTCAGGCCAATTTATAGATATTGTATTGCATTGCATTGCATTGCATTGCATTGTATTCACGAACGCAATCAATCGTAAATGCTACGGGCGGGTGTGCATATAATATGATAAGTAAGTAGGGAGTGTAGAGCTCAGCCTTCCTTGTCTTAATAAAATAAATAGTGACGGTTTAGTTTAAAATGGCGTCAAAATGATTTACACAAACATGAATATTTATTTACTCATCCACTAAATATGTATGCAACAAAAGCAATTGTTGTTGATAATCTGTTGCTATTGCTGTTGGATTTTAATAATATAATGCATTGCAACACATATGCCGTCAATGTCATGCAAGCACACACATACGCTCTCACACCTACACAAATACCTTGTGGAGTGCATAGGCGCAGAGTGTGTGTGTGTGTGAGCGCATATCTGAATATATATAATACTAATGGAGTTAGATTTATATGTGTGCGTGCGTTAAATAGATGAATTTATGAAAGCTTGTTTGTATGTGCGTATGCGTATGCGTGTGCGTGTGCCTGTGCGTATGTTTCGTGAGGCTAGCCAACCCAAGTCATTCCCGTTTCGTATTTCGCTTTTGTTATTTTTCTCAATGACTGCCATTATTGCAGTATTTACAAATTTGCAACTCATGGCACGTTATAATGGAAATTAATTAAGCGAGTTCCTTAAACAGCCGCCCTTGGAGTATTTTACGTTCTCTCTTTGTGTGTGTGTGTGTGTGTGTTTGTGTGAGATATGCTTACACTTAAACTTACACACATAATGGTTTCATTATTTCACATTTAATTTAGTGGGTGTCGTCTTCTCGCCTGGCATATTAATTTTACACAACTTGTTAATTTATGGGACTAATTTGCTTACATTGGTACCGAAGCTCATAAAGAAAAGTGTATTGTCCGTTGTGCATTTTATACGCTTCTACTGCAAATGAATTTTTATTTGCTTTGTTTTTGTTTTTTTTGTTTTTAAATTTGTTTATTATAAAATACTAACAAACAACAGAGAAATAGAAATAAGCTAAGCGTGTGTGTCTGTCCCGTTGAAAATTTATCCATCTTCTAAGGTCATAAAGAGTGAAATAATAAAAGGTTACATTTCTTCGACTATAAAGGGGCATAAAATGTTTATGCCACCTCCTCCTAACAGGTTTGCAGTTCCAACAAATGTAATCTCGCCGCAAAGTTTTCATTTTTAGACCTACCACCGAAGCATGGGGTTATATTCTTATTTACAGCATCCGAAGGGAAGCTTCAGAGCTTTGAAATTCTCAATTTGACTCTCTCAGGGATGTAAAAATGGGGATATTAGAAAAGGTGGAAATTCTTGCAAGCAGATCGGTATTGAAACTGAGCCAAATTGGTCGAAGGACACCTAGCAGTGGTAAATGAACAGTAGCGGATATGGAATTTCTTACTTACTTGTATCTTACTTGTTATTTATGAAGAAGTCAACTTTAAGATTAAAGTAGGATCAATAACATCACACTATCGTATGCTCTGCATTAAATCATTCCAAGTTTACTGCTTCATAACAATTCCCCCTATTTCATGAATCAATTGGAAATGGATTTAGCGTTTTGGACGAAGCCATAAGTTCCTGCATTAATTTCGATGCATCGCGTGCACTATCTGCTTCGATAAGTTAGTTGTTTTGTGTATTCTTAGCGAGATCCGCAGCTGAAAATATTTTTTTCATTTGCTTTCAATTGTAAAAACCTAATGTAAACTCGTTTGCTTGTTTGTTTGATATATGCCTTTAAGCATTCTAAACTAATTTCTTTGTATTTGTCAGTTGTGTAAGGAAATCTGTATACAGACTAATTTACAGGGATGTGACGAAATGGCTGTTGCTTAGTTGGAACCATACGTTGAAGCATACGCTGCGCTTTCCTTGTTCTCTTTTATTTATTACCCAAATCGCTAACGTAGTTGCTAGAGTGGTTCTATCGTTAATGTTAATAATAAGTGCTATCGAGTAGCTTGAATGAATACTGAATATGACTATTACGACGCATATATACTGGCCCCCCTTTGCGTAACACGGTGACAGTTAAAAAGAAATTTGGAACAAGAAAGAAATTTAACCGAGAACTGAGAAAAAATTGGTCTGTGGAAGTTTCTACTACAAGAATAGAAAAGAATAACATCACGGATTTTTGCACGATTGCGGATTATGCGTTTAAAACCATTCAGTGATCAAGGCTATGGATACAAAACTACAGTTTGGTTCGTCCGTCCATCCGTCCATTTGCCATTTAAAAAACCTGAAGTAGAAAACTTTTCGGTTTGCATTTGTGATTGAGACCCATCCACCCCGTTTTAAAATTCAATCTCTACAACTAAAGGCAGCCTTATACGTCAAGATCGGATATATTGATGCAAACAAACAAAGAATCAAAAATATTTATTTACTTCCTAGCTATGAAACGGTTGGGAAGGTGAAATTGTTATCAGGAGGATATGTTAGGATAGAGCGCAAATAGTCTTGGTCTTGGTTCATTGTGATTGACTTCCCGCAATTGCCATAAGGATATTTAAGCTCTTGGAATATAGTTTTTGCACTCATTCCAAAAATTTAACAAAATCGAAGACAAGCTTTTTTTTCGCAAGCGATTTTTTTTGTTTTTATTTTTTTTAGTTGATAAGATTTAACAAAAAAAAGAAAAAATGTATTTTTAAGTCATCTTGCACTACATTTCGAATCGCTATGTATGTATTATTATGCGTTATATGGCGTTTGAGTATATCGAGAAGAAATCAGTTCGCAGCCAGTAGTCGCCATATATCTTTCAGTTGTCTACTTGTACTGCATCAAAAAATCTGCTGCAAACTGTGAAAATAAATCAATGTTGCAGTTAAGCAATGATATGGTGTCCTCCTCATCTATGCATCACACACACATATATATATATATATATATATATCTATCTGCTTATGCTTAGGTATATATAAGCATTCGCATACACATACATACGTATGTACATATGTATACATATGTATATATGTTTCTATAAAGAGTATCGCAACACATCAGTTTACATTACAAGCTCATTGCAATAATGCTTTTTAATGTTTTGCTTTCTTCTTATTATCGTTGTTGTTATTGCCTTTAATTTTTTATTTTTCATTTTTTTTTTATTTTTTGCTTTTTGGCATCCTTAGCGAAAGATTTATGACATAGTCTTGGCAGCACATTCACTAATCTTATCGTAAGAGTACGGAATTTGGCGTCACACATTCTTAAATCGAAAATTCGTATATACTGGTTCAGACACACTTACGAATAACAGCAGATGACAAACAAAAGTTTGGAGAACAATTTTTATCATTCCGTAACGAAAAAAAAAAAAAACTATAGCATCAAGCAAAGACCATCAAATGCAGTACAAATTGCTTTCTTTATCTTTAAGAAATACAAAATTCTAAACAAAACCCACTTATATACATGCACACATGCACTACAACACACATGCACATGCACACACACACACACACACACACACACATTTATGCGCACATCATAATGACGATAATAATAATAATAATAACATAATGCAACTAAACGATTGTGTAGATGAAGCGCGCCTTACCAAAAAAAAAAAAAAATAGATCACAAAGAGATATTTATTTATTGCTTACTATTGTGACAGAACGTCTTCGAGATATTAACTAAAATCCATTTGTTACGCATTATTGACAATGACTTTCCTTTTCATGTTAACTTGAAGGTCATTTCTTGCACAATTAATATCCTTTTGCATATACGCAATGAATCAAATGAAATTTTCCTTTCAATACTCACCTGACACAGAGAGCAACAGGTATGCAAGTAGTAGGTAGATTTAAAGGCTCCAAGGCTAGTTAAAATTAACCCAAAATTAAAATGAATTGCATTGAAAAACAACTCTTATTATGCATAATGCATTTTTGTGCAAGAGCGAATTTAGGCTGTGGTGTGCATGTGGGACATACCAGCTATCATAAGAAAACTCTTAAAGAAGACTCAGTAAAACTCAGTAAAAAGGTAAACGAAATAAAATTTTTAATTTATTTTTAATTTATATTATCTTGCCAAAGAAAATATTTTGATGTCAGAAATTATTTAACGGTCGGGCTATTTCTCAAGGCGGTGATATGATTCATCTGCCAAGATCACTTTATTTTATACTCCGGGTAGTTATTTTACATTAAAGTGTACATCATCAAGGAAGTGAAGAGGAATATTTCGTCTTAATATACACTTTGCCTAGCCTTCGCGGCTCGATAGTTTGGTTGATAGCGTCAAAACAGTGAACTGATGGAGCTAAAGGTAGGACAGAGAGGATCGCTTGTGGTATTAATCATCCCTATGAAAGCCAAAATGTTATCTCTTCTTAAATATGAAGTACACTTTTGATTACGCAAGTAATGTTTTGAATTGATCGTCGATATCCGTCCTTATCGAGAGTATAAAGTAAGTGAGCTAGAGCTGGAAAATCAATTTTACGACTGTAGTAACGTAAAGGAAATCATAAGAGTACCATAGGCCCACTTTTGTCGCTCTCTTTCCCGTCTTGGCGTTCGCTAACGTCCTCTCGTGTGTGGCTGAAAACTCTTTTTACTCGTTTGCTAACAATACTTGACGCAGGTCGCACGTTCTCTTTTAATAAAAGACCGTATTACGAAGCTGGAAACCTGCCGGGCTGCATCGGGAACGATCTCAAGTGCGAAATCTCATCATAATGTCCTATGATAATATCAAAATTTGGGGGATATCCGGCAAATAGAGTCATTGAAACCCAATGCTGGCTCAAGATCTTGACGAAGCTGAATGCCTCCAGCGGTACTCAAAGTATTGCAAAGAGTAGCAACATTTTTCTTTTGCTGTGATTAGTCAACTTCCATATACGTGTGACACGGCGGTGATCAGGTTATAGGAAAAGTGGAGTGAAGAAAGGGAGTAGTGTTTGTGAACGTTCGACTTGAAAATGCAGATATCAGCTAGGGCAGGAAAGACTTCCACTGGTAGGTTGTTCCAAAAAAGCGTACTACGGTTAAAAAGCGACGAACCACGGACTACACGTGTAGTCCTGTTAAAGGATTTAATTATTAGACATTACTCTTTTATCTCCGTAGAGCACTTGCCCTGGATGTGCCTGTAGATAAGCACTACGCAGCCTAAAAAATCGAACGGAAGATAAATAATTTACTACTGTTTGTTTAAATCGAACTGGAACTTGAAATGAATGCCTCTAGAAGAACTTTTTATTGTAAACTACAACAGTTCGACGTTCTAGATCGACTGCCATTGGAAGTAACCGTAATGGGACATTCAGGGGCATTAAAGAAATGAATCGTAAAGCATAGAAGTCATTATCATTTTTGATACATTTATCTAAATATCAAGAATTACAATTTAAGGCAACGTGCTTGTAAATCTAAATCCGAACAAATCCGAAAATCCGACCTTTTTCTTTTCTTTCAAAGGCTGGTTGCTTTCTTTCCTAAAATAATTTATTCGTACTTTATTTTACGTTACGTACTTTGTTGTATTATAGTTTATTTATTTATTTATTTATTTATTTTTTTTTTTTGTAATCCAAAGTTGATTTCCGTGACAATTTTAAGACATTCATAGCTTTCTTCCCTGCTTGGCTCGGAGAGCATAGTCATCGTGGAACATTTGTAAACAACCCAATTATATTTTGTAATAGAATCCTAAAAAGTGTTTATTTGGTTTTATCTCAATAACTACTACGTATTTAAGCTTTTGCGTATCTACCCAATTTTGAAAGAATGCTGACTTGATCGTTTTGTTTGTATTCTCAGCAGTGCTTAGCAGTGCGTCCGATTTGCAAGACATCTTGTTGTTGCCCTCTTGTTCAAGACCTCAACAGTGTGCCAGCTGAGAGAGAAGGGAAAAACTTGGCTCCCTTTGTAGGTTTGAAATTTTTAGCTGAGTTCAGTTCGTCTTTCACTTTGATATCCACCAACGAGGAACTTATCCTTGCTTTTGTATACTTATACTTGTATGTAGAGGGCCGTCGTGGCCCATAAAAGCAAATGCATGCTACAGCGAAGAAAGATTCTGAGCTCCGTTCGCTTATTCTTTCAGCCCCGTCAACCGATCTTAAAACTCTTGAAGCTGTAAGTTGCTTATCGTCACCTATTTCTTCATTTTAAACCCACAGCGGCAGTTGGCAGTTGACAGTAGGCATGACTTACTCAGTATTGCTAAAAAGTGGAAAGATGGACATTCGTCTGAATTCTATTAAACATATTTTTGTGTGTGGAATTTGAAAGTTTTGTTCCAAAATTGCCTGGTGCCAGGCAAATGAATGACACTTTTTCGATTCCACTTGTGGTTGCGTGATTTGCTGGGTATACACGATTCGCCTCAAAGTCAAGTAATACTTTTTGTATTTGCGTCTGACTTCTTTTTAAGAAGAACCCCATATTGCAATTTAAGAAAATTCTATTTTAAAATCCAATTTAAATAACACGCCACCTTATCTGCTCATTATTCGCACTTTTTAACCACCATTATGCTGAGGCAACAACCGCATCATCACCATTACTGATGCCGGATCTTTTTCTCTTTAATGCATACCTACCTACCTACCTACCTACCTATCTATCTACCTAGCTATCTACATACCTACGGTTACGATGTAACATTAACATCCATCCATTGTAACATAAGTCAACATTTGTCGGTCATAAATTACATTCAATCCTCTAATTTGTTGTTCTTCTTCTATTTTTTTTTTGTTTTTGTTTTTGTTTTTGTTTTTTTTTTGTTCTTTTTAAAAAGGTGAAATCCTTTATCACACAACCAACAAAAACTCGGGTCGGGGTGTGGGTGTTTGTATGTACGTGCATAGCTTCATTTATATGGACGTAACTCTTGCATAAATAGAAATAGAAATGAAATTAAAGATAAAATGAATACAAAAGTGTTTGATTTAAAAATATATGCAAGAATTTCTATTGATTGTTCCCAGACTATCTTCTTCAAGTCTTCAAGTCAAAAACAACGTTTATCTTCTGATACATTGTTTAGGAAAAGTGCTTATAGAGGACGGATCGTTACTCCAGTTTATTAGCAAAGGCAGATTTGCCACAGTTTACAAATTTTGTCTGGGACGGTCTATTAATTTATACGAGGAGGATTATGTGAATAATTTTTTTTACCAAAAATTGTATGTAACTCACACGATATTCAAAGATTATATCGACTTGTGTACACCAAAGAAAACGACAGTTTTCAGAAAAAACGTTTTACCATAAAATAATCCTTTTGCTCTTGCTTGACTGCCTTTGGCGGACCTGTAACAGCAAATGAAAAATTATTGTGAAAATATGGCACACAATGTAATGACTAATTAGGCAATTTTTTCGACAAATTGCTTTTGAAAAATATGGCCTCGAATACGAAAGAAAAAATCCAAAATTGCCCATAGAGTCGAGAAATTTTAATTTGTTTGAGAAAAACACTCGATCCTCTCTGAGCAGTTTTATGTCAAAGTTGCGGTCATCATATCAAAACAATCGAGCGAAAATGAACGAACAGATAAGGTATGGCGACCTTGAAAAAGATTGCCTCCAAAGAAAAGGCTTTTCAAGCTTCAAGTTTACATTTTGAAGAAACTTTTTTTTAATTCTCATTAGCGATGTTGGGCCATACAATTGCTTTGTTAGCTTCATTGGCAGCTTTGGCAGCCATGTCTACAGGTTTCTTCATCTCAAAATACATGTAATTCAGATTTAACTTTATATTCGAATATTTCGATATCCTCCACAATCTTTATAACCTACACCTATAAAGTACAGTAAAGCGCATATTAAGTTCGCGAGGTTGTATACAACAACCAGAAGCTCTTGAGATAGACCCATCGTTTATTATACTGATCGCCTAAGCGATCATGTCTGGTCCTCTGTCCGTCTATTCGTCTTGTTTCCTTTTATTCAATCTGGCGATGGCAGTTTTTGAAATGTTTTGACAAAATTTCTTATATCGACGTGTTTTGCCAAAAGGACGAACGCTGTTGAAAATGCTTGTGATCGGATCACTTTTCCGATCATTTCTCATATAACGTGTTATCTTGAAGAGTCGTTGTTCAATGCGAGGCCACGATCAACTATAATGCTTTTACATTATGCAGAGTGTCCCTAAAAAATGTATACACACTTTAATATCTTATTCTTTCTAGTTTATTGTTGAAAGAGATAAGTTTGAAGGAGACGGAATACGAAAGTATTCCAATAAGCCAGTCAATTAAGTCAATTAAGAGGTCCGACTATATATATAATCACTAATAGAATAGCGAAAATTCCTTAATGACATCTTAAAGTAAACTAGAGACATAAAGGAATTTAAAAAAAAAGACATAAAAGAAGGGAATAAGGAAGGGAAAGGATCACCTAAGCGATCTTTTCCTAATTAAAGGTTTGCATCAATGCAAAGTGTTTGACGTATGTCTGTAGGAATGTATTTGTAGCGATAACTGTTCATTTTACTATGGAATCGCACAAGTATCGCTTACGTGCGAAGGTGTGAGCTTCTGTTTAATTATAGGAAATGGCGACCAGTTGCATAAATAAATGATAGCGTAACGTACATATACGAAAACGTAACGCTTCCTTTCGTTTCTCTCACATCGCCGGTGTATTACAGAGTAACGCTAGCTTCACAGCACCGCTAATGTAAATGTGTATGTTTGCGTTTTCTTAAGTGATAGCAACATATGCACAGATAGAGCTTAAGTAAAACTCATATTTACGCACATACATATTTCCTCGCATATTATCACGAAGTACGTTTATATTTTATGAGCGAACATGCCCTACACGAATGGCTAGGAAGAGCTGCGCTATGAACGGTATGGTTCATAAGGTGCAATTATAGACCTAAGGAAAGAGTTGAAATTGTGCAAATTTCAGGATCAGGGCAACAATTCGTATACAATACCAAGCTCTAGCAGTGAATTCAACAGCATGTTGAACGGTTAAGTTTGGCTTTACCCTCCTTATAGCTGTGTGCACGCACACATGTATATATGTTTATACCGTGCAAAAATTTTCCGCCGATAAATTTTATCAACAAAATTTTTAAATAAATAAAAAACAAACAAAAAAAACTTAGTAAAAGAAAAACCTGCAAAAAAAAAAGAAAAAAGCAAAAAATAGGAAAACAAATGAAAATTCGTATTATTGAGTTTGGCTCAGTTTAATTTAAAATTGGATAGTGGGTCGGTTTTGTGCTATTGTAAAGCGGGCAATGAAAAAACGAGAACTTTTTCCACGTTTTTCTGCAATGGAAACCAAACCAAACAAAAGTACCCTTAACAACTCAAAGGTTCACAAACAGATTCACACTTGTATAGAAAGAGAAAAGCAGGCATTTATGTACGAGTACATATATATATATAAAAATATATATAAAAAATACACACTCTAAAAACAGAAACAACAATAATAATAACAACAAAAAGTGAAAAACTATGTTCGGCGAGAGATAAAGCAATAAATTCTGTCAGAAATTTAATTTGATAATAAATCTTTCCTTCTAGCGCTACGGAATTTATTTGACTCGAATACACTTGCACACGCACACATTCATATGGAATTACACAAACACACACACATACACACATGTGCTCGTAGACGAAAGATACGCACACATAACATACAGACAATACACAATAATCGCATACAGTCGTACGAGGACTCCTACACACCGATACGTATGTACGTGTGTTAGATTTATAAATTTAAGCACCCACATGCACACAAACACATAATTACAAAGAAAAAGAAAGAAAGAAAAAAAAAAAAGGAAGAAATAAAGAACAGTTGTAGATGTGTGTGTATATGAATCGAATGCGTATGTATTAACAATGAATGAATACTAAACATGACACTCATAGATGTTTGCTTTATATGCTCATATATGTATGGAACAAGACTTTTTTAGTGGCAATGTTTCTTATCCTTTTTCTAAGCCTAAGCCTGAATAACGAAAGAAACAATAAATCCTTTAAAAGGGGGAAGACTTTCCACACACTCTCTCTCTCTCTCTCTCTCTCTCTCTTTCTCTGGTTCTCTCTGTCTCTCCCTCCCTCTCTCTTTCTGAGTCTTTTAATGCTTAAGCGACTTGTATACACACACACACCCACACACTTTAGTCACCTTGATATCTATTTTCTTTGCTTTTTTCTCTATCTCTCCTTAAGAGTTTCCTTTTTTTGGGATAACAAATGGCCATCATACACATTTGGGCCAAATTAGGCAAAAAATACTTTCACTAGCACATGGTGTTATCAACGGAAAATAAAAAGGAAAAATCCTTAGGCCATGGAAGGGAAACACGAGAGCCAGCTTAGCGCAATTCATCTCTTATCACTGACATATTTTTCTTTTTAATTTCTTTTAAGAACATATTGTATCTTTTCTTCGTTCGTTATACTGGCGACGCCTAAACATATCCACATAAATTCATAAATGTAATAATTTTTATGAGTGTTCGAGTGCAGTCACTATTAAAGCAGAAATCATTTTTACCTCTTTATTCATGACAAAAAAGACATTTGAAATTTTTGAAAATTAAATTTTTATTCTATTCCCCCTACAAAACATAACGAATTGGGCAAGAAAGAGAAAATGAAAATTACTTATGCAAAATCAATCTTTTCAAACGTAGGCACATTTCTGTTAGGCTGCTCTGGGTGATATGATAATCTAAAGGAAATGAAGCAGAAATCAGCTAATGTTTGGCGCTTCGGTGTTTCCTTTCAAGATCTCCATCAAACTGTGCTTTATGTGGCGATAGGTGAACATCTCGGGAGGAATTAATTTCTCAAATATTTTTCCACATAAAATAAATTCAAATAGAGTTGACCTAGCAATTATACAAAAAAGCGGGTAAAATGGAATTCACTCACCCTGGACTGTACCTACTATTGCTTCCACAATCGCTTTGCATGGTTTCTAAAAAACGGAAAAGCCGATGAGAAAATTTTTTGTTTCATTTTGACTGGATTTATACGCACCATCTTAAAAAGACCCTGAAAAAAAAAGACAAAAAATAAATTTCTTTGTAATATTAGGTGCGCGAGACTGATGTTTGCAATACGCGTGGAAATTTTTATCGTGTAGGTGCGTGATTTTTTTTAACGTCCATTTTTGTTTAACGTGCATGAAAATTTGCACCGCCTGTCTGTTGCATAATGAGCAAGAAACCCGGAAAGCCGAGATGCTCTCGATTTATATTGTACTGTGGGCGTGCCCTCTGACCGATTTGGCTTATTTTAAATATCAACCTATGCGCAAACGGTTTTCAATATTTTTGCAAATTTCTTACGTTTACTTTAATTTTTGCGATCAGTAGCACGTTTGACGTAGCAATTAAAAGTCAGTTAGTAGACAGACGGATTGACAAGCAAGTCTGGAGTGGTTCGTAATGTGCAAAAGATCAATAATATAGAGTCTCTGACGCTTTTCTCTGGGCGCTGCAAACGTTTCGGCAAAAGAATAAAACTTTAATGCTTTACAATATTGAGTAGGCGTGGAAATTTTTGTTGCCAAAAACCAACCAAAAAAGCAAATTTTTTTTTAAATTTAAAAATAGATCTGGTCTGAGCTTATATTATACTGTGGGCACGTCCTTCGAACTGTTTGAATCAAAGAAATTCGTGTAAAAACAGATTTTATGGCAGTAAAAAAAAAAGTACATTTTTATGTAGAGGTCCTGCACTTTATCGAAAGGAGTCTCTTTGAAATATCGCTCAATTTTCCTGCCGAAACTACCTCCCACTAAATGAATAGCTTTACTAGCTGTGCACTCAAGCATTTCTCTTATGATTATATTTATTTGGCCATCGAAGCTATTTATTGGTATTCGTAATTCTTTCAATATAATTGATTTACGATCGCAAAAAAATTATTTGATTTACCCATAAAGAAATTGAATAAAATCAAAAATATATAATAAAAGTTTGTAATAAATATTGGCTAAATCGAAGGCGGTGGGAGCAGAAAAGGGGCAGAAGAATTGCTAACAAAAGTAAATTCAAAATAATATAAAAATAAAATACTTTTAACACACACACACACACACACAAATGACAAACACTCTAATATACGTGCAGTATGAAAAGAAATTTAACATATATATGTTTACATATATATATCAATGTACGTGTGTGTGTGTGTGTGTTTGTGTGTGCTTGTGAAAGAGTGTGTTCGTGCACAGACTGAGGTAATATTTCTTAATACACGCATGAAAATGAACAGGAATTTCCCCAATAAAAGTTTAATGTCGTAAATTAACTTTAGTTTTATATACGTATGTACATGCATGGAGGAGGGAGAGGGTTCATCTACAATATATATGAGAGTTTGAGAACATAAGAAATTCTTATTCCTGGGTACAAAGGATAAATATGCAAACAACAGTATAGATGTACAAGCTTGTATACTTAATACGATTGCTGAGAGGAGAGTGTCTGTTATAAAGTTTGTTGTTGCAAAAAAGAAGAAAAAAAAAAAAAGAAAAAAAAAAACAAAGAAAGATAGAAAAAATAAACCAGAAAAAATGTTAAGAGAAAGGAGTATAAAGAAAAGATGTGTTTGCGATCAACACACAAATGCGTTTCCGTTATTATAAATGAAAATGTATGTGGGTATGTGCGTGCGTGTAAGCATGTGCATGTGTTACTAATATATTTCCTATTTATGTTCCGGCCTCGAAGCACTGTAGCACTGTAGCACTTTTTTCTTCGGCTACACTAAACTAGCAGCCACCAGTTAATACATTGTATCGTATAAGAAAAGTTGGTGGTTTCCTTATTTTCATCCATTCTTCTTTCTTCTCTCTTCTTGATGTAAATTTTTCATCCTACATAGTCTCACTTTACCAACATAAATTACCAACACATGTAATGCTTTCGTCAATTGCAGTTGAAATTTGCATAAAATGCAACAAACTAAAGACATTAATCTCACATGGTGCACCAATGCAAGATGATTGCATTGCTTTAACGGTTTCATGCTTAGAGAGAGATACATAATCACACGAATACACACACGTACGTATAGCACATATATAAGTATGTTTGTATGTTTGTATGTATGTATGTACTTATACCCAGTTTGAATAACACTCGACCGGCACCTTTACTGCTTATGAATTGGAAGCTGTTAGCAGTTGTTGGTATTGTTGTTGCATCTTTTGCCGAAGATTTATGACCAAAGTCCAGACTAAAAGTCTGCGGTATGCGAACTTAGTTTCTGTTAGAAACACTAAGTAGAACAAACAACAACAAGTTAAGGCATTACTTTAAACAAACTTAATACACTGTACGACGCAATCACGACGCAAACATACAAAAGCCAAGAGCTATACGCTGACTGTGACCGACCGTTCCCGAGGGTCTCGGTATAGATGGACTTGCACAAGAAAGAAATCATAGAAAAATGATGAAACGGCAACTTTTCCCTATGCAAGCAAACAAAGTTCTTTAAGAACTAAAAGTTAAACATGAAAACAACAACAGGAACAACAAACATGCTTGCCTACAAAATGAAAGAGTTAAACCGAGAAAAAGTTTTTTGTGCCAACTTATAAGGAAAACAAATATGCTTTCGTTATAAAAAAAAAGAAAAGCAAACTTGTTTCTTCTACCGCCACCACCGATACCATAATATAAGCAGCATACGTATATTTGAAACGGATAACGGAAGTATTCTGCCATTCAGAAAATCTTATGTGCAATAGAGATGCGAGTTTCCTACCGCAACAGCACAAAATATGTGCTGAAAGTGTACTTTTCTTATTCTTCATCTTCTTGTTCTTCTTCTTTTTCGCCATCTTCTTCTTCTTATTCTCTTCCTTTGCACTATTTAAAATGAAAAATATCTTTTTTATTTAAATACACACCATAGCACACACACACACACACACACACACAAACGCAAATACACAAGCGTAGGTATCCTTTTAAGCAAACACCACATACCACACACACAATATTTACTCTTTCTCTATATGTTGTCAGTAGATTTTAGTTCTTATTATTATTATTATTATTATTATATTATTTTTTTTTTTTCTTTCGCTCACAACGAAAGCTTTAATAATAACAGTATTTGGTTGGAGTAGTGAATATAAGAACATTTTTCGCCAAGTTGTGGCACACACTGAGTTAGTACTTCCGGCGAGAGGAAGATGAATGTTGTTATGCCGACATCATCGTGACGCCAAAGCAAATATTCCAGTTGTATGTTCCTTTTTTTTTTTCTTTTTTTTATGTAACACTTTTTCATTCGACACTATATGCTGTAGCCGCATTGGCTGGCTACACTAGTTGTGTACAACACAAGATTTCTAATGCAGCAACACATGACGTTTGCAAGTTTGCTACATTAAAAAAAACAAAAAAAACAAAAAAAAAAAACAAAAATTAAAAATGAATATCTAACAAGGTATAAAGTGAGTGCGATCGCGTCTCCAATGAATGTGTTTACTAT
>KK503022.1:15960-38033 GCA_000688735.1 Glossina austeni | reverse complement strand
TATAGGTTAGGTTTTTAGCGTTTGTAGTAAGAAGATTTCGAAACATGAAATGACTTCGCATGCGACCTTCTGTCGTAATCAAATGGATTTAGAAAAACGTTTATTAGGCGATAGTGAAATTGGAAACAGTTTCTTAAACAAAAGCAGCTAAGTGTTGGTAAATCTTTTGTTTTGTTTTTTTTTTTGCTTATCTGACTGAAATGCAATTTAAGGGGTAACACAGTAATAGTGTAAGATAGTAATAAAAAGAAAAAAGTATTTTTGAAAAAAAAAACAATGACGACACTCAAAGCATTCTTGGAAGGCAACTTTAATTTACGGAGCCCTGCGGAAATCATTTTAACCGGCGTAAATTTGAATCTATAACAAAAAAGGTAAAAACCGTACAGTGGTCCATGGCCCACCACTAAATACCCTATACCACCCTGCAGTTGCTCATACAACGACGAAAGTGATCCCGTCCATTCGGTCTCGATTCGATAGCGCTCGCCTTTCGATCCAATTTCAATAGCGTCCGTCCTTCCGCCAAAACGTGACAGCCTACAAATTTTCATCAAAATATCTCGAAAATTGCGGCTTCTAGCACAGACGGACAGACAAGCTTAGAAAGTGATTCTGAATCGACCGGTAGAATGAAAAATGCATACATCCACACAAGCTTAGTACAGCCTTGCAGTACGAGTGGTGTAGGGTACAAAAATGGAGTTGGTCTTGATCACTTTCACTTTTTAACTTTGAGTTCTTAGTTAATCAAGGAATAAATTTTGCCAAATTTCCGCTTCCTTCTCCTTCACGTGTGCAACTGTAGCAATTTTACAAAATAATTGTATTAAAATGATACCTTTTGGTAGAAGCAGGTACATATCATCGGCATCTCAGAAAGTAGACCAGGTCAAAACCAGTAAGAATTTTCCATACCCACCAAAGTTAAAGTCTTTAGCAACCCATTCTTTTATTCATGGGTATAAAAGAATGAATGGATTAAATTTATCTTTGACCTTTCAGTTAACTAAAAGGTATCGTTAAGGAAAATTATTCTACCACGTCGTGACGTCCGCGTCCATAATTAATGTAAAATTAAGGTGCTTAGCTTACCGTATTCTATTCTCCAAATTCTGTTTTGTGATAGCCCTGTCGACGGAAAAATTAATCCACTACATTGTGACGCCCACCATAATTAATTTAGAATTAACGCATTTTTAGGCAGATAACATATCTTCAGTTGACGTATGTACCGTACGTAACTTGAAGCATTCTGTCTTATGTACCTTATGATAAATAAGCATAAAAGAAAAAAAGCATTTCAGAAAAGTGGAAAAAAAATTTAATCACCTATAACTCTGTAAGGACGTGGCGTTGTTGCACATAAATGCTAGAGGTTTCCATTAACTGAACGTTGAAAATCGCCCATAGAATTTGCCCCCAAAATTTTTGTCCTGCTATAGTTTATGAGGAATGATCGAAAAATCAATTGTTTATTCCTTTTTGTTCTCACGTCCCGTAGCACTGTAGGCGTGTCCTTCGATTGATTTGGCCTATTTTCAATACCAAGCTAGTCGATAGCTGCCTTTTTGGGGCCAAGAGAATTTTTACAACAAACATTACACGAATTGACGGACGGACATGTGTACATCGAATTAGAAATAATGCTGATCAAGACTACATACACTCCTCATTGTTCGGCGATGCGTATAATAACATTTCTTATCGCAACAGTTTTCTTGTCTCCTGTTCGTTCAGTGAGGAAATAATCACAAAATTATCTTTTGTTTGATATTAAAAAAATGTGTCAGCGTATGTGAACAATTTCCCCTTAAGAGCGTATCTCTCACTCTTTCTGTTCTCAACACATGATATTTTTACATTTAACAACCAACATTTTGCGTTTTATATTTAACAGAGATTCCAAGCGCTTTGTCACTTTCACACTTGTGTCCCTGCCGTGACGAAAACCATTATTCCTGTTTTGCAGCATTTTCCTCTATTCATTTAATTTGGTAAAGCGGTTTATTGATCATTTTTCTTTGCTAGTAATGGATAAACAACTCACGTCGTACAGGTGGCGTTGTTTAATTAAATTCTCTATTTGCGCGTCGTAGAAGTCGATAAGGTTGTAAAATTCAGAGATCAAATGCCTTTTTTGTACAAATCCGCAAACGCGCATATATTTTTATTCCACCCTACGCACAATATATGAATTCTTTAATTTTCACTTTAACACAGCAACAAATGAAATTGAAATGTTACCAGAATTCTAGCTTTCTTAACCAGGAAACATAGACTACGTCCATTAAATTAGTGACTAATTTAAACATTTATTTATTTGTTATCATTGCTTCTTCTTTTTTCCTTGAAGTACTTCCTTATTAAAAGACTCTTTTCTCTTACCTATTTTGTGGAAAGCACAAGTTGTTTCACACCGTCCATAAATTTCCCTTTTTCCTCCGCGGTTTCTTTCATAATAACACGTGTTCTTTGCTTGCTATTGATGTGAGTGCTTTTACGTATAAAGCCGCAACTGAGCGTCATTTGCTCACCTACACACAATTGAAACAATTTTATATCGAATTGAATTGAGTGCGAGTAATACTTTTGAAGCCATTGAAATTATAGTTCACTTCCATTTAAAATCTTTTTAATTAATCCACTCTGTCCACGTCCGCTAGATTTAATTTTGTAAATTATAAAAATTCTTGACAAATTTGAGCTATCGATGATTGAATATTGTGTACGAACATGAAAAAGATAAATTTAAGCTAAAAGTCAAGTAAGCACATCGCGACACTACCACCATGTAGTGCCATACATCATTTCGGTTAATGCAGTTATTTATATATGAACTTTACAAAATAAAATGTTCGCCGCTGGGCGGAGAAATCATGAAAATATCTCAAAACTTATGACCTGTGGATTGAATAAAATAAAAATACAGACAGACACGCAAGCGAATCTGAATCGATCGGTGTAATAAAAATGTGGATTTATCGCAAGTGCTTCCGAAATATTGCCTACTTTCGCACTAACTTAATATATCCTTGTACAACAAATCACGTAAGGTATAATATAAAATAAAAGGCTTATTGACGGATGTTGGAAACGTTTGATTACATTTTAAGATTTATGCTTTGCTTAAAATCTATCTTGAAAAAGAATTAACATTACTTCTTCCCTAACCAGATCGAGCCCAAAATCGCGGGAAGAGCTTTTGCTCGGTGTGGAGTTGCATTGCAAGCGGGTGCCTTACCCACAGAAAGGCAGAGGTTTTAGATAGTGACTCGCCCTCACCAGAGGGGAGATGCGACCATAACATATCTCGTCTGGTACTCGAGGACCCAATCTTCCTCATGGCAGCGTGTGCGCCGACTTCGGCACCGTATGTTGCGAGGATTATTAGCCTCGGGGAGTTTGAGTGTTTCACACTCCGTGTGTCATCGGGCACTGTGGGGTTAAATCTTGACGGTAGTGTACCCACGTTAAACCCTCAGAGACATCTAACCAGATTGAGAATTTGCCGATGTTGCGATAATGGGATATAAAAATTAAAAGGCAAAAATTGCCTCTAGTTTTTCATTAAAATTACTGATAGGTATTATATGTTGAATCTCCTTGCCGCACATATATCCACCGCAACCTAACTAGCAATACTAGCGAGTGCGTACTCAGCATTCATTAATTTTTTTTTTTAAATCATATAAAATTTGCTGTTCTCCCTTTTTCTTTATATAGATTTTTCGTATGGTATTTGATTGGAAAAACTTGGTAGCATTATTTGTTTTAATCCTTCCATCGTTTACTAGATGTCGCCCAAGTACTTAAAAATAAAACAAACAGTGCTGTCCATGCGATGCATGTCTTAGCTAACTTAATACACAATCCTCACATATACTGTTATAATAGGATTTAATTTCGATGAAAATAAAAAGATATTTCCTTACGTCCTTTTACGACATCTTACCTATGAAGCATTTTCTTTTCAAGTAGAATGATTTCTCCTATAAGCCCATCTAAATATTTCCCGAAAATTAAATATTCTTACCAATGGCCCAGATTCGTTTTTTTCATCATGCCGTATATTTATATATATTCCTGCATAACACGCATTGATTTGTAAACATTCTGTATCTGAAAGAATCACTTGCGAGTGTATCTCACTACTTTACATGATAAAATCGTAGCATACGGAAAGGAGTTATAAAATTTCGAATTTTTTTGTTTTTTTAATCTTTGTTTAGTTTATTTAGTTATCCTTCTTATTACATTATACATAATACGTATGTAAAATTTACAACTTACGATGGTAATAAAATTAAACTATTAAAGGTTAAAAATAATTTATTTTCATGTGTTTTGGTTGAAAAAAAACATCCTCAATGTGAAAAAAGTTGTCTGAATGGTTAACAGGGATTTATGTATTCGCCTGTCTATTAACTGAAAAGTTTGCTTTTCGTTTGCGAAGATATGTTTGCGCGCATAAACACTTTCCTAATCACTATAAATTTTCTTCCCGTTGTTATGTTATGGTATTTAAATTGACTGTTTAACATTTTGACACGTACGTCGCATAGCTCTTTTGAGTCCGCCAATAATATATAAGACTGAAGACGATCTATTAAGGGGTGACTGCCTCCACCAAGGCGACGCGCATACAAGAATTCGAGTTTTTTGTGGCATTTAACCAATGCAAACTTGAAAAGTAATGGGGCCTACCACTGCCAATCGCCATCTTCTGTGCCATTGGCAGGAGCGAATTTTTCTATGTTTAATCCATAGGGAAAAGAAAACTTGTTAACGCTATGTCGGAGTAAACAAAAGTAGCGAGCCGGCAAAGGTAAGTCAAGAAAAATGAAAAAACCTGATGTAGGAAATGTGCTTGTCATGCCATTAGAGAGATTTGGTTCACCAATGCTGGTAAATGCTGGAGGGTTCATGGAGATCCCTACCTACGATAGGTACGTTAGCTAACTTCTACCATTTTAACGAGATGATATAAACAAAAAACAAACTTTTCTTTTCGGCTCCTAACAAAAAAAAACCAAAGGAGTTATTTTTGATATTAATTTCAAAAATCTCCTAAGCCCCCGATATATTGTTTGTAACGAAAACCAAAAAAAAAACAAAAAATCGCGGCCTGTCTTTGATATCTGCCATGAGTTACCATTGTAAGCAAATATTTTTGCTTAATTTGTTAGAAAGGAACCTCATTTCCAAACTTGAATCCGTTGGAAACATACCTTCTACGTATTCTTACAGCTTACGGCGGGCAAAGGGACCTAACGGGTTGTTCGGAAAGTCTTTTCGCTTCTTTTTTTTTAAAGAGGATCTCATTGCATTTTCTCACAGCGAAATTCACGCTTAAGGCCGCATTGTCGCTACGTATTTTGACAGCCGGTAAAGCGAGGCTTGTTTATGAAAAGGTTTAGTTGATTCCAAGCAATAGCTTTTGCTTGGTCCTCTCTCATATATGGAAAGTTGAAAGCAGTATTCACAGTGTTTTTTACTCGAAAAAATGCCATTCAAGCAAAAAAAAAAAATAGATCGGATGTGTATAGAGAGAATGTGCTGTCACAACGCCAGTACCGAAACTGGTGCACAAAATGTCATTCTGTTGAAAAAGCATCGCGTTCTTGGTAACTTGAAACTAATAACGACAAAGTAAACGCGTTAACTGACGCGAACCATCGAACAACATCCCGCGAGATCGCTAGCAATTTGTGTGAATTTGTGGAATTCAATTGTTCGTGATCACGTAAACTACTTAAACCTTTTATTTTGAGGCGAGATAATTTTCCGAACAATCCAATATGATCAACTGAAAATCTTTGGGCGATCAGCCGCGGATATACTACATGTGCCGCTTACTGTCGGCTGTGTGTGACAAAGGGAGGTTCAGTAGACCGCTTCTTTTGGGCAGGCGTATAACGTATGAGACAACCTAATAGCTTGTAACCAAAAAAGAAAAAAGAAAAAAGTTTAGATGGAAATAGAGGAGGAGGTGCAAAGCTTCGAGAGAACATTACGTACGAAACGATTCTTATTATTAATTAAAAAGCCACAAATTTACAATAGTTGTTGTTTTTATTCCTTAAAACTATTACTTGTAAGATTATCTTTTATTTTTTGTTTATTTATATACGTATGTATGTTTTTCCGGTTTGTTTCTGCGGTAAATTACACTAAACATAGCATTTGTTGTTTTAAACTCTTTATTGTATGTTAATAATAATTTAATTTGCCTTTTTTTTGTTGTTGTTTTGTTTTTTTTTTTTACAATATTTGTATAATTTACGTATATTTGTTGCAATTTTTCACAATATTTGTATTTGTTTCTCCTCGCTCTATACGCTCTACACGTTATACTTTTTCTTCTTCTTCGGTATAATTCTTATAATCAATAATAGTTTTATTTATACGTAACTGTTTTGTTTGTTTTTTAATTTAAAATTTTCCGATTTTTTTCTTCTTCTTCTTCTTGCTCGTCATTTTGGTTTTTCTTCAAAAAAAAATCTATTGTTAGAACTTTTGAAAATGTTCCTCTTTCCCTCTTATATGTGTATGTAATCTACATATGAACGCATGTAGTAGTTTTTGTTGTCTTTTCACTGGATTACTTTATGACTTAAAAACTATTTTACGTATACTTTGTGTGGATGTTCTTGATGTTGATGATCTCGCGTTTATTGCTACTCGTTTTATATTCATTTTTACAATTTTTCAAACAATTCTGTACATTAGCAATTAATGTGTAGCGTCGTATGTCGTATGTGTGTATGTACAGACTTGTATTTATTTAGATTTCTCTAAAAAAATTTCTAGTGAAGAATATGTGCTTTGTCTGTCTCTGATGATTTGTTATGATTTGATTTTCATGCATTACACGCTCACCGAATTTTTTATGTTTTTATGCTTAATTTTTCCCATGAATTTTTTTTTTTTTTTTTTTTTTTTTTTTTTTTTTTTTTTTTTTTTTTTTTTTTTTTTATAATTTACAAAAACATAAGCTAATCGCTAATCTATTCGGGATATCTTTAACTTTTGTGTGTACATTGGATGCAGTATGTATGCGCGTATGTTTAGAGAAGAGTATAAAGCTTATATTATTTAGAACTATTTGTCTGCAATTAACTGCTGCTTGAGTATATGAGAACATGCGTATTGTTTTGCAAAAGGCTAAGTCCTGAGCCAGAGCTCTTCGCCCGTCATCAAAAGATGCCCACATTACTTACTGTCTTTTTCAATAAATTTGCAAAGAGTACAAGAATAAGTTTTAAAAAAAAAATAATAAAAATTTCAAGTAGAAGGAATTCCCTCCTGATTCACTTCTAATTAGGAGCTGGCAATATTTGTTTGTAATGGGTGACCGGCCTCTTTGTCGGCTTGCAACAAAAATCCATACGTAAGTAAACGTAATTAGTTGACACGTTCCTCTATTGTGGGCAAATTGTCCCTGTTGCGTACAAAAGCTTATGATGAATCTTGAATATCTTCTGACTTGACCCTAATCGGATTACAATGTGTCCTTGAGTCCTACTTGACCTTTCAATTTAAGTGTTTCAGATATTTCGCATTCCATTTCCAGAAAAATACATGGCCTTTGAATTTTATTCGCATGATTCTCGTAGGTGACTGAGGGTCACATCGCGATATAATTCGTTATAAAAACAAGTGGTACGATTAGGTTTAATTCGTTAATTCGTTAATTTTGGGCGTTCAATATGGTGAAAAAATATGGAACCTATTCACCTGCTCAAATTTTTTATTAGTGTAATGACGATGTGGTAAAATTTGTCTCGTGTCTGGATTTATCTCATTTTTTTATCTAATGCAAGGAACGAGATGATGTAAAAAATCTTAACTTCCTGTGTCAATCGGGCAATATGCGGACGATCAGGTAGGCTGAGATGACCAAAGTAATCCATAATTTGATGTTAAGCGTAAATATATGCATTTTGTGTGACTTCTAAGGTCTACTTTCGAATATTATCGAAGGAAACACAACGTTATTGTAATCAAATTTTGAGATGGGAATAAAATGACGAAGCCAACAACTCCAGGTATTCGAAAACTGCAAAACTGTGGTCCTTAAAAATCTTAAGCAATTCGAATTGATTTAACGAAGTTCCAAACTCGACAGGAATTAGACATGAATTAGTAAGGGATCAAAATTTTGTTAGAAACTCCGGTTTACTTTCCTAGATATCACATAAGCAGTGATCATGTAATCAATCGCTGGACCACTCTAATGGTATGGGTGAAAGCGTGAACTAATTGGGATGATCAAAACTGTTTGATGGGCCTGAAATATTCACAATTAATGAATGGTTCGCGTTCAATCGAAAATAGTAGGCAGCGCGTTCCCTTCGCAACTCTTATAGTTTCCAAAAGTTTTGCTCTACCTTTTAGAATATTTGTAATTTATAACTAGAACTTGAAGAGCATTGTGTTCGCCTGTCTAAAAGTAACCAAACAAGTCCTTAAAGGTGTGGATTTAGGGAAGATTTGATTTCCTATAACAGATAAAAGCCGGAATCGGATTACTTTTCTTATAGCATAGACATCCTAATGTCCAAACGGTTTTAATCGCGATATAAAATACGCACGCAGCCTCGATTGAGTGCGAACGATTAATCGCATAGAGAAGTTCAGTAAATTTGAAACTCAAAAACTACTCGAATATTTATATTTAAAAGTAAGTAAAAGCATTACAGTGGGCCACGATGCACTATTAAGTACCCTATGCCAATTCGCTTTATATAGTTGTACATATGGCATATGAAGACACAAGGCGTTGTATATGAAGTGGCCGAAAAAGTGACCCGATCTTAATCATTTTCAATAGCGTTTGTCCTTGAGCTGAAATCAAATTCACCAAAATATCTCAAAGCTTGCGACACGAACGAATAACACGAACTGACGGATAGACAAGTCCGTCTGTTCGTCCACCTCAAGGCCTTCTGGATACATCCACATAAATTTTATTGCCCCTGTGTACCACAAATGGTGTAGGGTGTAAAAACTATCCGATCTCTCTGTAGTCTCGCTTGTGGCGGCGGCCGGAATTGACTTAAGCTTCGTATCTCGTCACAAAATAAAATGGCTTGTGCGACGTGCCATGAGGAGGTAAAGGCACGACAGCTATTATTAATGTTTTCATGATCTTTGCTATGGAACTGTACGGGCAGATGCAGCGATAAAACTTAGACAAAACATCATGTGGGCCTTGCAGTTAATGATGATTCGATCATTTGAGAAACTGTGTTCATAGAAATAAAAAACAAATCGTTGGAACTGAAATTTATCTGTGTATCTATGTACATAGTTGTATTTTCAAAGGGACGTTAAATTTTGAACTTTGCAATCTTTTTTTAATTTATAATTTATTGCTTTTATGATATTTTACAATTTTATTAAATACTTTTTTTAAATCATCGAAGAAATTATGTGTTACATAAACTATCTAAAGTATTAATTAACAAAATAGTTAAACAATTTTCCATTTCAATTAAATAGTAGTAGTAGTAAGTAGTGTGAATAAGAGAAAACGAGATCAAAATATTGGAGGGAGAGTCTTCGGGTAAGGAAAAGTTAAAACCAACCTCACTGAGAGAAACAAAAAGGAAGAGGAGAAAAAAGGAAAAAAAAAAAAATACACACACAAAACAAAATAATAAAAAAACATATTTTTTTTTTTTTTTATGAAAAAGTATTTGTTTAATAATTTTGTTGGTAATTTATTTAATTTCAAATTAATCTCATATCGTTTTTATTATCAATCGCTACTAACTAAAGCATCAAGTATCGTTTAATTTAATTTAATTTAATTTATTTAAGATACGCTTAGAAAATAAAAAGAAATAAAAAAAACTAAATAGAATACAAACTAAACAAATTAAATAATCATTAGATGTAATGGTGTCAGGGAGGTGTCAGAGAGTTAAAGAGAATGAGAATAAATTTATTCTTCTAAAACAAAACAAACGTAAACGTCATCGAAATAGCCGAGAAACAGAAACAAATTTACAAAGAATTTTTCTTCAAGTGTAACTCTTACAGTAACTTGCAAAGAAAACTAAACATTACTAAGTATCAACATTGTTTTCATTTTTATTTTATATTTATTTTATATTTATTTTTTTATTATTATTATTTAACATTATATAAAAAAAATTATTAAAAATAACTTGCACAGGTTTCTTCTTCGATTCTTTCCTTCTTGTTTCTTTATTTTTTGTTTTTTTGTTTTTGTTTTTTTTTTTTGTAAAGAGAAAAATATAAAATACATTTTTAATAAATTAATTTAAAGCAAACAAAAATTGCAAAAGATTTTTTTTTATTTCATTTAAAGTTATTTTATTCATTGATTTATTTAATTATTTTTAGATATAGAAGAACTTAATGAGCTATAAAATCAAAGTTTTCTTTTTCTTCTGTTTCTTCTTCTTGTTTTTTTTTTTTTTTTTTGAGAACATATTGAGTTTTGAACGTAAAATTATTCAAAAAAAAAGCACACACACAAATTATCATAAAGAGAAGCAAAAGTGATTATCATCGTTATCTTTAGCGAAAATAATTCGTATTATAACGAGGATCATCGCTTTCTTCTTCGTGTTTTATCATTGTTGCGGAAGTCACATTCAATCTATTTGTGTTGTCTAAATTTGAATCATAATGATCATGATGATGTTGATGATGCTGCTGATGATGCTGATGATGATGATGATGATGATGAGGATGATGATGATCATAATGATGCCTACTAACATTTGAGCCGGCAAAATCACCGCTTGCAGGCCTAACATTTGGATAGAAATAATTCACTTTAGATGCCGCTAAGCAATCGACATCATCATGATTATCGCCTTGATTACGTATAGTATACATGCTGTTATTATCCTTACTGTTATTACTATCGGTAGTAGTAGTTGTAGTAGTAGTAGTAGTAGTAGTGGTAGTACTCGTGAGATTTGTGATAGTAGCAGGAGTGGTGTTAGTAGTAAGAGTAGTAGTATTTGTATTTGTTATTGCTATAGTACTATAATTAAAATAGTAGTTTGCAAATTTGTCCTAATTTTATTCCCCTAAATGTTGCCCTTGCGCTGCCGCCGCCGCCGCTGCTGCCGCTTTCTGTGCTTGCGCTTGTTTCTCTTGTTCGTTGAGCTCTTTGATGGCTTGTATTTCTTTTTTCAATTTCATTCGTCGATTTTGGAACCAAATTTTTATCTGTCTCTCCGTCAGGCAGAGGGCATGAGCCATTTCGATTCTTCGCCGGCGGGTTAAATAATGATTGGTATGGAATTCTTTCTCCAATTCAAGCGTCTGATAGCGGGTATATGTTTGGCGACCACGTCTTCGTAAACCATTGGTTCCTGGAAAAAGATAACAAAAAACCAAAAAAAAACGATAAAAATAAAACAATTTTTAGTAAATCTTTGATTTGAAGTCAATGCATACAAATTACAAACTAGTTTGCCTATGGCTATGGATGTCGCGTCAGTTGACAAAGTCAAGCGTTTTGTTCTTACTAAATTTCAAATCGGTAACCGCCAGATACTGTGCAGTAAGCTGTGGTTTAGTTTAAGGCACGCTCGGAATTATTTGCCAACTAACCGCACCTCAGTTTTGCCTTAAAATTTTACATTGTTTTCTTGTAAATAAATATATCAAGCTTGAGAGCAACGTTTGTTAGGAGGTCGGAGCTACGCTGTTTTTTTTTTTTATTTTTCTTTGGTATAATCATTGCGCGTTATATGAGACGTGTTGGTATAGCAGGGCGAGAGAATTATGACCGCGTTCGCATAACACGCTGAACGAGGCTCGTTTAACACGATAAAAGATGAGACAAATTTTTATACATTTCCTTCCCTTTCTCTCTATCTCTCTCTCTATCTCTCTCTCTCTCTGCTTTTCTCTGTCTTTTTTGTTTTGCCAATTTACTATTCAAAGGCCACAAAAATTGTTGCCGTGTAGTGCCTTTAATCCGTCGTCTGAGTAAACCCTTCACGATGACCAACCTTGTTATCTAATAGTTCTTTACTTTATTTGAGACGGCTACACTACACTACACTACACTGCACTATAAAGTAACTTTAAATGTCTCATAAGCAAATTAATCATTTTGGGTAGTGAACGGTTCATGCGCCTGTATAATCTAAGTGACCGCATATAACAAGGATTCGTACAAAACGGAATGGAAGTCATTTGTCGCACCTAAATGAGTTCTTTATGAGATCGAGCGAAGCATATTTCTGGGTGTTATATACGGAAAGACAAGGTTAAGGTTGCTTCCGGCGATCGATAAAGAATGCAAAAATTATTTATTAAATATGCGTGCACTTAATAAATTCCTTACCTACAGATCTGATAGTGAAGTAATTTACGACAACGATTATATATTTATTTTGCAATTATTTCGTTTGTTTTTGATATTTTTTTTTTTTTTTTGTTGTACACTTTTTTCTTTTTTTTTTATATTCTTAATTAATCATAAATTATTTGGCATTTGGAAGTTTTTTGTATAAAAGAGAGAAAGGGTTTGCAAGAGAGTAAAAACAATGCCAACAACTATGCGTTTAATAAAGAGCTGAATTATACCGAATAAATTTTAATACATGCACTTGCATATATAGATTTGTAAATATATAAATATATGCATATTTGTATATATATATATATATATATATATATATATATATATTTGTATATTTTATATATATGTTTGTATATGTGTTTACCCATAAGTTTACATTCATACATTAGTTGTAAATATATGTGTTTTCAACTTTACGCATGTCAACATAAATTTTTGGATAAATACCTTTAGGCTAAAAATTTAAAACGTAATAAATGCCCATAATATTTAACTGAACACATATATATTTAAACAAAAGCAAAAACGAAATACTAAATATAATAATATCGTCGTACGTAATGCAATGCAATGCAATGCAATGCAATGCAATGCAATGCAAAATTTCCCTGAGCATATCGTACATGCATAAATGCATATATATATATATATACGCACACATAGATACATCTGCTCTTATATTTATGCAAAAATCCTGGTTTATAAAGCTCATAAACTTTAACATTTAAATGAATTTGCAATACATTCGTACACACACATTCATTCACATTCATGCATACATAATATATATCTCACATGTGTGTGTATGGAGTATGTGAGTAGATGAATAGCGTAGAGAGTAAGAGATAAGTTTTTGCATCAAAGAGATTGAATGAGTTGTGGGAGAATTCTATGCTTTTTGGTTGCAACTGGCAATCGATGATAGTATCACACTTTGTGCAGCCTATGTAAATATATATATATATGCTGCAGTGTATGGACATATTTTGCTTCATTCATATGCCTTATAAAAGTTTGTATATTTGTGTAAACATATTTCTCTTTTTCTCTTTTCTCCGTAATTTATATAATGATAATATATTAAATATATAGACAAAAGAGATCGAGGACAGTGAAAAAAAAAATTATGATATGGAACGTGAAGGTAATTTGGAAATATTAAAGTCACATACCGTTCTACAAATATACCTGAAATACATATATATGAGAAAGCATTAGGTTGGTTCGAAAAATTAATCGTTCAAAATCATTATCCTCCAGCCAGTAAAGACATGTTAAGGCTTATCGTTCAGATACACACCTAATGCGACCTGCGGCCAGTCCTTATCTCTATTTCCCTCATTTCTTTGCAATCGTCGTGGTAGTTTCACGTATAGGAAACGTATCTTGACTGGTTGGTCGTATTAAAAATGGGGGAAAAAAAAAGAAAAATTTCTCTTCACTCCACTCGGAATGATTTGAAATTTATTTCTATGTGCAGATAGATTTGTTGGAAATATTGGGCTAAACAAGTTATTGCATAGCTTTTGAGATCAACGAAGCATGCTTAGTGGCAGATAAGAATCAATGAGTTCATGCATCATATACTAAACCCAAAGTTGAATGAATTAAAGCTTTAGTGGATTTCTTTTTGCCTTAAATGTTGATTAGCTTTGAATGCCTCAAAGGTAATTAGATCTCTTTATAACTAATTTTAGAAGATTTGCGAGTACATTTGACTGAAGAAACATAGATCTTTACACTTTGCCCAAATTAAAGTTAAAAAAAAAAAAATCATTATTTTAAAAATTTTTTTTAATTAAAATTTAAAAAAAATCATTTAAATTAAATTTTTTTTTTTTTTTTCATTTCAGATTCATCCTTTCACGAAGGACTAAAAACATCGTTGCAAACGCTTACGCTACTTATTTACAAGTAATGAAACAGAACTAGAAGTTCTCTGGTGGGTTTCTATCGAAAAGAAGATTTACTGAGTGCTTCCTCCCTTTCTTATCATAGACTCACATGGTTTTGAAAGCCTAGCGCGCGCGAAATTCGCGTTTATCGTTATCGCGTTATCGTGAACAGGTAAGAAGACTATATTCGGTTGCGGCCAAGTCGTCTCTACTCACCATCTTTATCTTTAAGAGGAACATTTGAAAAGCAAGAAAAATGAAATTTCGATACTTTGTGATGCTAAGTAGGCGTGAAAGATATTTTCATTTTCTTCATTTTTGTACAGATGTGTGTGTTCTAACATAAAATGACTTTTAAATACTAAATAAAACGGGGAATGTTTGCATCAAATTAATTTTAATGTTCTATATATGGGTAAAAGTGTGCGGAAAAGTTTTCGGTAAAAATTTCGGCTCACTCTAATGTACGCAATTATATTATATGACTTTATATGAATGCATGTGCGTGTGTTTATGTGTGTATTTACGAAATTGAGTTATTGCACTTGAGGCAAATTAAACTTCATAAATATGTTAAATCAGAGATTAACTGCCAAAGTATTCACAAAAGATTTTATGAGCCATTAAAGTGTGAGATGCCATATAAATTATGAAATCAATGTAAATTATGTTGACGCACAGAGGTGAGCTCGCATCTGTAAGTGTGTAAGCGTAAGCATAAGTACATCATATCGATGAACTTATTTAAAAGTAATTTTTTACTTTAACTTATATAAATATAATCACATGCATGTATACACACATATGCAAATATATGTAAATGTAAATGTGTTTGCTGGAACATCAATTAAAAGTGAATTTAATGTCTTATTAAATGTGTGAACTGTTAACTGATAACTGACATTTAACTACCGGCATTGACGCACACACATAAAAATTGCAGCGCTTTTATAAGCTGAGCTGAAGCACGTACGACCATCGTTATTCTCGATCTAATCGGTAAGTTAAGCAAACTTATAAACACACATATATATATATATATATATATACTAACATATTAACTGAAAATAGCAATCTCGTGGCCATGTTCATGTAAGACCATTATGGTGTTTATTTCTTCTTCTTCTTTTTCTTTTTCTTTTTCTCTTTCTATTTTTTTTGTTTTTTGTTTTTTTTTTAACTCTTTCTTTGGTTGCCAATACTCGATCATGTTTGAAGTCAGTACAGTCGTCATCAACTTTGTTTGACTTCATAGCTATAAAAATGAAATGTTTTTCATGTTTGTTGTGTTGTTCCGTTGATTTTATTGTTGCCGTTGTTGTAGATGCATTTTCCTGTTGTTGCTATTGTTATTTTTCTTGCATTATTGTTGCTATTGTTGTTACTGATTGTTTGCCTTTTTAACTGATTTGGTGGCTGTGATTTTCTGCTGGGTGTAAGTATTTACCCATGCAATTGCAGTACAACAACAATATTGCGAACTGTATTATTTTCCATTGAAGCATCACCATCCCCAATAACAACAATAACAACAACGACGAAACCTCTCTCGTTACATGTACATTGATATGTTTGTATGTGTCATGTGTGCAGCAACATCGAGCGCATGTTTTGGATTTTAAGTGCAACCTACATGCACGCCCGTTTACTTGACTTGTACCATGTCGTTTGGGTTCAAGTTTTTGTTGTTGTTGTTGTTGTTGTTGTTGTTGTTGTTATGTTAGGCTGATGATCATTTCGAGAAAAAGGCTTATTTATGACATTACTGCGTTTTTACAGACGTATATACAAAAGAGATGGTGCAACAAGGCTACACAGAAAAGAAGCATTCAGAACAGTTTAAACAACCGAAACGATCATCATCAGCAGCCTCCAGAGTTTAGTTGCCGGCTTCGCTTGCACATGTAGGCTGCCTTTCAATTCTTAAAATGCTGCATCGTTTACGTTTCTTTACTTTGTTTCTGTTTCTGTGTTTTTTTTTTTTTTTCGCTTTGCTTTCTTGTGTTCATGTAAAAACACAAAATTTACAAACATTTTCGTTTAAGGAAATATTTTCAATTTAATTTCATTGTTAACTGTAGTTGCTGTTCTCGTATCTATTCAATAGAATAAGCGACCGCATGTTTACCATTTTTTTCTCCTTTTTTTTATTTGTTGCTTTTTTACTTTCACAATAATATAAATTATAAGCTAAAATTCCTTTTCACGATCCTCCCAATGAATTTTTCGAATTACAAGCGCTTCGTCATCATTGCAGCATTGCAAGGTTTTCATAATTGCCGAGTTTTAGACATGACTAGTGAAAGCTAATCTTAGGAAAAGAAACGATTTTTTTTTTTTTTTTTACTTTTTCGTCTCCATGTTTCGTCTATCATTAGTCGTCTCTCAGCGACACCCAAAAACCAAACAAAACAACTGTAATTGAGAATGAAGGGAGCACTTCAAATGAATAGAAATAAGGAACAGAGATTGGTTTACTTATCTCTATCATCTAATCATCATCATCATTGGTTTACTTATCTCTTATCTAAGTCAATTTATTCGCATCCGTTTATATGTCTGTCCGATTGTGAACTTCTAAATTCTGTCTAGAAAACCAATCTTATGCTTCTTCTTTCTCTATCGTCGGGTTAGACTTTAAAAACCGCTAATTGAGTCCGCGAGTCTGCATGAAAAAACGAAACGAAATCTCCGATAAGGTTCTTTTCACATCTCGAAACCCAAAACGATGTTCAAAGCATTAAACTTGATCTTGTTTGTGGCGCCTATTTTTTGCTAATCGATCAGCAATTGTTGAGAGGTCTCCTCACCTCCTTACTTCCTTATCACCTTAAGCAGTGCTTAACACCGCTATTTATCGACACGACACAATAAGTTGGTTACTAAGACTTGCCCTTCCGAGGATGCTTGTTGAAAAACATTTAATTCACTTTCTCCATTCAAGATCGTTAGTCAAGGACAAAAAAGATTTTTTGCTATTTATTGAAAAGGATTCTAATCTCATCACAGTCTCGTATCGGATAAAGTCCATATAGTTTCTATCTTAATAGAGATTAAATCGTTTAGGATTAATCGCTTCAAGCGGTTGAATCAAATTACTCTCCCTTTCAAATATGCACAAGTCCATAGAGTAGAGTAGAGAATTTAAGATTCGATGTTAGCTGAATACATTTGTGTAACGCATTATTATTTAAAAGCATTAACATTAAATAATAAAGATAATGCATTGACACAGCAATAGCATAAGTGAATAAAACTTAAAACGAACGACTGACTGTAAAGGCAACGATAACACAGCATTGATGTTACACAGACGCTTCCTATACATGAACGTACGTACATATATATATATATATATATATATATATATATACTTGCATATATCTAAATATTTATATAGAGTCGACGGAAACAAGTGGCACCCAATTAAGCTAAATTTATGCAACAAGACATTCTTCAAGTTAATTGGCAAAAAACGCCATTTTTGCACAAATTTTTCAAATAAAATAAAACAAATGACATGACATGGCATGGCATGGTAGCAGTGGTAAGCTCCATGAAATGGAATGACACATAAACGCAAGAACAACAACAACAATAATAATAATAATGATAACAAAAAACCAAGTTAACGACAAACACAACAAACCAACAACACAGTCAACCAACCAAACAACCAACCAACCAAACAGCCAACCAGATGCAAGCAACCAGCGAGTGAGTGAGCAGTTAGTTAAACAGCTAATATGTTATAATAAGTTTTGGTTTTATTGAAAAAAAAACAAAAAAAAAAAACAACTTTTTCACTGCTTTGTTTGTTTTCTTATTTTGCTTTTGATTTCGATAAGGGTTCAGGCGAATATAGCAACGACACGACAATAACGTCTGCAATCATCGCTGCAAAGGAAATTTTACAGGTTGACAGCTGCAAAGCGTTTTACAAATTACATAATTCAGTTTTTCGGTTACGGATGAACTTTAATTTATTCATTCACTCAATTTATTCATTTATTTCATCTTCTCTCTACTCCTTCTTATATATTTCTTCTTCATTCACAATCGTTTTAAATGAATTCGAAGCAAGCACAAGGCACATAATTTTAAGTGAACTCAAGTTATAACTAGCGTTGCAAGTTAGCCATCGATATATAAAACAAATAAAAAAAAATTTTACGCGTTCTAAGCGAATCTTTAGCGTTCATCATTAGGATATGAAATTGTTGATTACGAGCGGGCCAATCAGTCGAATTATCGATCGGAGTTCATTACTTTACTTTAGATAGCTTTGCACCGAAGATTTGCACCGAAATAGTAATCATTTAGTTGTCAGTTATGATATCATAACAATTTGCCGAAATTGTCCGTTTTTAGTTGTGACCTCTTCCAAGTTGTACGTGAGGTGCTTGTGTACGCAAAAAAACGAGTATAAGAGCTACGCTTTAGTTCCACATCTTAAATTTTGCCACTCAAAGCGCTTCAGCAGCTAACAGACGCATGGATGGACAAAAAGACAGAGAACAAAGGTTTGCCAAATTTCAAATCTTAACTTTATAAAAAACATCTACGTATGTCTGCTAACGCGAATTTCGGCGCGTTGTTGTACTTAGTCTAACGATACGTGTACACCTTTCCTTATATTTCGGGCGGTGGGTACACCATAATAAACACCGAAATTCGAGATGATGTCTTTAAATGAAAGTAATTCTTTTTTCTTCTTCTTTTTTTTTTTTAGTTTATGTGGAGGTAAATATATAAGAAGAAGAGCTTCATTTTTCTGTCTATCCCTCTTTCCCACCTCACCCAATAGAAACGGATGGCAATATCGTCATAACGACTGTAGTTTACTCTGTAATACGTCACGATGTAGTTAGTAGTAGTACACCTTTTTGTTATTGGGTGGAAAGTGTAAAAACTTCATTTATTTTCCCTTAAATTATGTTTGCACGCAATCGTTATAATCATGCAAACCTATATTTTACTTCATAATCATAGAAATAAATGCCTGGCCTGGCCTGGCCTGGCCTGTCTTGGTTTTTTTGTTTGTTTGTTTGTTTGTTAACTTGTTAAGTGTTTCATATCGCTTCGTTGTTCTTAAGAAAGTTCTATGTGGTAAAAATATGCAAAAAATGTAAATGAATGTAAAAATTGTGCAAATGCCTCAGAATATTTATAATAATAAAGAATTTATTTTTTCAAGTAATGAAATGAAAAAAAAAAAAAAAAAAAAAAAAAAAAAAAAAAAGGAAAAGGGTGAAAAAATTAATAAAATTATTATTTAACATACACAACTTGGAATGTAAAACAAATAAATTCACAATAAAATATGAGAGATATGTTTACGATTTGAAGAAAACAACGCACAAAGCTATGAATTGAAAGGAAAGCAACTAAGAAAAGTACGAATCTTGGAATAGCTTCTAAATGATAGATAGTGTTAGTGAATCGTTTGGTGCTCGATCGTATTTTCGTATAAAGTTTAGGAGTCGCACAATGACTTTTGCTACAAGTCTACTAACTAACACCTGTTGTTGTATTCTTAATCTCTTCATTATTATGAGCGAATTTGTAAGTAGAGCGTTGATCGCTTTATTTCAATGCTGATGGGCAAGCAATTATGGATTCATGCTGGGAAAGCATACATTAATCCGACTCGTATTACGTGTTTTTATAACGAATTATACCACGACGTGACTCTCATTCACTTACGAGAATTATACGAATAAAAAGTTGTTGCCTTTGTTTATAACCTATTATTATACTATTATTATAAATTGCTTAGACTAACGACATAAATCCTTCGGTTGAAAACAAAAAACGACTGAGTACTAGTAACGTAGGCTATCGGCTGCATTTTAGAAAAGAAAATATGTTGTTGAGCTTAATAGTTGATATTACGTTCTGCAGCTGATTTCAGGACATCCATAGGATTAGGATTGTTCCGAATGCGATTGTTTTAATGAAAGAGAAAAAAAGGAAAAGTTTACAGAAGCACAAAGAAAATGCTTTGTTGTAAAAACTTGTCCACAACTGTACCTTTGCTTTAGAATCCGTTAGTGTGCTGCAAATATATGTCAAAGGGCAATTCGCGCAAATTTTCTGATCCTGATTTTGTCAATATTTATGGCTATAAGGAATAAAGTTGACAAAGGTTAAAACAGAGGCAGTGCTGATGGCAGCGTTCCACACCTTTTTTCCTTCAATTTTTGGATTTTTGAAGGTCAAACGTTCGGCAATGAGGTGCAGACGTAACGGACTTCGGCGCTCAATCAACTTGCTATTCGCCTATTACTAGGTACCCGTGCCTAAGTGACGTCTCTCTCTCCTACTCGGAAGGATATAATTGGTGGACATATATTTTTATCTCTGTAGAACATTTGCCCGGAGTACAGCTTTTTAGCTTAAGCGCAACACAGTCCACATTACGCTCAAAGGTAATGAGAGACCTAGATACCCTTTCGTGAGCACCTAAGCCTTTTGCAATGTGCGAGTGAGGGCCTTCAAGCAAAGTTCGGAAGCTTCCGCCCGCACATGTGGATCATATTGTAATTTTGGCTGGTTGTAGGTGGTGCAGGTAGTGGATATCGGCTGCAGTGAAGTATGTTTTGCACCGTTTCAAAAAAACTGAAGCCCTTATCTGCGTCTTTCAACACTTTGAACACGTGTCCACATGTCGTTCGATAGTCTTAAGTCGTACCAAACTTCGTCATAATGAAAACTTTTCGTTGGAAGGAAGACGCAGTTCGTATTGTTCTATGTTGTTCTTTACATGGGTTTTGAATTTAATATCGGATAATCCTTACTGCTGTCACTGAAAAGGAATAGTCCGGAAAAAATACTTTCTGTACTCGTTCTACATGCCACAGTCTTATGGGCTGTGCTCTACGTTCTCTTTAAGTAGCCGGAGCCAGAGAAGCAGAAAGACCTAGCGATCTATTAATATCTAAAATACTTTTGCAAACTTGTGTAAAACTCTAAGGGTTACGTTGTCGTGCTTAACTTTAAAATTTTTTAAACTTGAGATGAGCTCGTAATGGTTCCATTAAAGTTCCGCTTTGTTGTTGATTTTAAGGAAAGATTGTAGGACGACTTGTATGTATTTTTTGCCATTCGAAGGGCTGAAGTTTGAAAATCGCATACTTATACAAAAACAGAAGGAAGGAAGAAGGATCTGCTGCACTACTATAAGGTCCTTATTAGGCCACATCAGGGAAAACAATACTTTTTGTATTTTTTATATTTTCGAATCAAGTCTTTATTAAACTAAAGCAGCGTTTGTTTATTCGAAATTAATTTTGCGCTATTAACGGGATTGGATTTGTGTATGGAATGAATTAAAACGTTTATATAAATTACGAACATAGAACCAATTTAAGGATATAATCTTTATCGTTGTTGGCTGTTGTTGATGCGTTCATTATTAACCAAAAAGCATAACTTAATTGTTAAATAACTTAAAATCTATCGCAAGCGCCAAAACGATTCTAAAGTGCACTTTAGGCCATGGCAGATATATGCATATATCTGGAAGTGCGCGCGTATGTATATATACATGTATATGTGTATGTGTGTTTATATTTATGTGTATAATAAAAACAACTTAATTCCCTAACAAAAGTCATAATTTAAATCCAACAGTTAGAATACTATTGGCTCTAATGCGCGTGACTATTTTATGTTCTCCTATAAATTTGCCAAAGGTTTGCATCATTCGTTTGGACCGACCCTGCACACATATATAACACAATGCTCATATATGCATATATTTTGTTCATATGCATACATATGATGCTATTTTTGTTGCTACTATTTTTTTT
>KK503021.1:61258-89771 GCA_000688735.1 Glossina austeni | reverse complement strand
CAGCTTTAATTCTCCAGTCCATCTCATTAAGTTTATTTTCCCTGCTTCAAATATTCACTGCACCACATATTAGATTTCTTCGAGTTTTTTTTTTTTTAAGAAGTTTCTTTCACAATTAGAACTGGTTCTGCGACAAGAATTTATAAAATAATCAAAGCCGTTTTTCTTTTTGTTTGTTATTTATTTATTTTTTGTCTTTAGCAAATGGAAGTCTCCAATTTATCTCAACAGCTTTAATTCTCCAGTCCATCTCACTTTTTGTTTAAGAAGTTTCTTTCACAATTAGAACTGGTTCTGCGACAAGAATTTATAAAACAATCAAAGCCGTTTTTCTTTGTGTTTGTTATTTATTTATTTTTTGTCTTTAGCAAATGGAAGTCTCCAATTTATCTCAACAGCTTTAATTCAATAAAGAGTTTTTTTTTGGATCATTTACAATAATATTAAAATTAGAAAAGTGTTGAGAAATAATTTGTATTTTTGCATTCCCCCCCCCCCCTTTTTTTGTTTATTTAAAAATGTTTTTTGTGGGGTTAACTTTTCACCGCTCTCCGTCTTTCTACTGCTCTCTTCCTCAACAACTTATTTGTTTTTTTTTTCTTTCAATCTGACTAAGAAAAATTTATTTAAAATTTTTATTGAAAAGCTGCTCTGCTGATTTGACTAACCAATAAGTCTTCGCGAGCGTTAGTATTTCATACATTAATGTCCCCTTTTTTTATATTAATATTAACAACATTAAGTATATCTTTGTTCATCGATTATATGTGTAAATGTACATATCTGTTAATAGTATTTTTTTCGCAGCCCTATATTATTTTGTACAGGCTTTCGCGATAAGAAAAGTTGACCCACTTTTTTGTTAAGGCTATTGAGGTTTTATAATTTAAAGGATATTTAAAAAGTGTTCCCCTTTTAATCCGTTACTAATTTAAAATAATTTGTTGTTTATGGTTGCGAGGTCGTGATTGTTTTGTCGTTTCCAAAATTTTTGTCAACTTTTTTTTTTTTTGCTTTTAATGGAAAAAGGATAAGTGGCATTGATTCGCTTTTTATGATATTTGGACTAAAAGTTTATTTAATTATACACCCCCTTTTTTCTCTTTTTTATGTCAAACCGTCTTCCTTTTAATTAACGTTTTTTGATCTTTTTGTAATAAATTATATCAAAGTTTACTTCAATCTCCTTTTTAATTTTTAATCAAAAACTCCAACTAAAGCACAGCACTACCTCTAAGGCCTTTTCATTAAATGAAAATTTTTCTTTTTCGTAAAATACAATCAAGTTTTATAAAACAAACATTTTTAGCATAACTTTGTTTTTACGTATTTGCTTATTTGACTTTTCTTTATCAACTTTTTAGAATTGTTTGCGCGCTTGATTTTGGTCTGTTTTTATATTGTGTGTGTGTTATAGCGATAAAAATTTTTTGCGCAACCTGGCCATCGCGATAGTAATTTCCATTTCCAAACCAACTCAGAGTTGCGTTCCTCACCGCACCAAATCCAACATCAAACTGAACTCTTCACAGCGCGAACTCTAACTCACTCTCTTCGCACAAAACCAAATGGTCTTCTTGCCCAAAGCATTAAAAGAAAAAAACATCTGCTCAAATCGCGCAGACGGAGTTTGGACTTTTCCTCTTTTCATAGTTCTCTCCAATGCTTTTTCACAAAGATTCTCAATTTACCAATGCTTTTTCACAAAGATTCTCAATAACAGTTCGCATAACAGTAGTAGTATTATGGTAGAGTAGTGATCAAAGCAGACCAACGGAACCCCTACACCTGCGCGGACGTTACAAATTTTATTTGTCAACGGCGCAGCTACTTTGCGACTGAGCCTTATGATTTTTGTATTGCATATGCCATGACAAAGCCTATACTCGATATGCCGCATATTATAACTTGAGTAACTTATAAATAACTCCAGTAACTTATCAGGCTTGTCAAACCGTACTTTAGAGGAATTTTACCCAAAGTCCCTTAGTGGATCATTACAATACTCCCATTACGTGAATACATCAAAAGATCATGAGCAGATTGATGCCATTCAATAAATTAATTATCGAACAGCATAAATTTAATGAGATCGTGAATAATGGTATAACTAAACGAATCTATACAAACACGCCACAACAGTATTAAGCCTCGCAGCAGTTTCACCAGGTTTTTTATATTACTGTCTAGTAGTATATACCATATTCTCGTGCTCACGATTTAGATTTGATCGATGTGGAGCCTTCAGCCAAAGAGATACATCGATCCGTAACTTTAACAATACTGTTTTACTTAACTTGACATTGTGGCTGTGGTATTCCTACAAGGTAAAAAAAATCATAAATAAAATAATGTTAATATATTTATTATTCGGGCCCATTTCGTCTCGAAATTCCAGTGCAAGCGCCTTTGTGGCATACATCTGAGAAAACATCAAAAGTGTCGAAATGTGCCGCCGGAGTGGATGAATATAGAGTTCCTGGAAGAAATTAAGGAAGCCGAGAAGAAATCTAAGTAAATTTACAATAAATGCTAAAATTTTCGGTTCCAAAGTTTTTTTTTTTTATGAACTAAATAATTTTCACATAACCTTGCTTCGCACCGTTGCAACAGGGACACTAATTTTTTAGTTCCTTCTCACTGAATTTCAAACGATGCAACTCGGCCGATGCGATGGCAAGTTGGTATAAACTTTATAAACTAGAAAACAACAGCCCTTTTTTACATATCCTTTCTGAATGCCAATGTAATCGAAGATTACTTTTCGAAGCATCTAACCTGTGGGCATCTTGAAATTACCTGGAGATCTTAATATCAATAAAATATTTATTCTTTGCTCTAAATACGTTACAATACTAGTTTGGTTTATAATTTCTATAGATTATCTTTTCACATGAATAAAAACAATTTCACTAGTTATTGGTGTCATTAATGTACTGAGTAGAGATATGACATTAATGCGTTTTTAATTATTATGGTCTTTTGGGTTCTTATTTTCGTACTCCAGGCAGCTCTTTAGGATAACTCACTCTGTTTATTAGGAGCAAAGCAGACCGCAACCCTATTTGGGTTGTTCGGTCTAGATTGACATCAAAATCAGTGACTATTTCATCTATTGTTGGGTCATCAGGTCTACATTGGTTCATAAGAATTTCTATGGAAAATTTCCCAAAAATATGTATTAGTAACGTTGATTATAAGTGTTTCCGATTGTTGCAATGTACTGTGAGGGCCATTAGGGCCCAATCCCTGCGGCTGGGCAGCTCAGCGGCCCAGGGAAGAAAAAACACAAGAAATTTACATTTTGCAGAGACTTGATTCTTCACTTTATTATTTTTTTTTCTGTAGTACCTTATTTTCATTCTTTTCTCGTTCGAGTTCGAGTCGTACGAGAGCCTAAACTCGCTAAACACGACTAGACTCCTTCGAATCTGAAACTAGCCTACTTAAACTAATTTTCCCTACCTATCCTTAATGTATTCTTATTCCATTCCTAGTCTTAATCTATTCCTGTTCTATCTCACTCTCTATCTCATTCTCTATCTTAAACTAGCACTCTCTCTCCACCATCAGAGACGGAGAAACCGTGAGGCCAAAACGAGGGACAACTTCGAGTCCTCACAGTACATTGCAAAAGTCATTCGGATCTCTTGTTTACTATACATATATCCATCAAAAAAATATATCTTATCTTAAATATTAAATATTTCTTTTCTTGCTTGTGGAGTGTATTCAAATATAAATAACCTTACTGGAGCCTCTGAAATAAATTTTTAGTTAAGGCGGAGAAGATCCAGGAAGCCAAAGTCAATATAGTTTATGAATTTGAGAGAAAAACAGCTGCAGAATGTTTACAAATCAATGGGTGTTATGCAGCAATATGAGAGAAAAACATCTGCAGAATGCTTACAAATCAATAGTTGTTACGGAATTCTTTAGATTATGTAAAGCATGGATATATAAATGACCTTACGAACAATGAGTCGAATGTGCTATTATTGGAATTTTTCTCCAAATTTGCAAGGTCTGTGTGATGTTACATTAATTTTTGACCAATCAAAAGGAGTAATTGGCAAAAGAACTTGTTTCGATGAAGTTGTGTCGGGATTTATTTCATTGTCATTCTCTCGCTTTGTATCTTCTTCAATATCTGCGTTCATTTCATTATTATTATTATTATTTATCTCTGTCTCAGCATCAATAACCTGAAATGATTTCCAAGAATCCACACATAGAATAGATAATGGAAATTTCTGCTTGAATACAAAAGAAAGACACTCATATAAAAATATATAATATATAATACCAAGTCCAACTTTTAGTTTTTTGGTGTAAGTTGTTTCTTCTTCTAATCTTATATAGCAATAAAGCAAAATCTGTATAAGTTTTTCAAAACTTTTGTTCAAAATAATATAAAAATTTAGAGTGCAGCTCTCAGGTCACCGCCTCCGCATCATGAAACTGATTCGCTCTCCTCCAATGGTGAGTTTAACAACAAAAGAGAATTAAAAGGGGAAAACTTATAAAAAAGAGACGATGGGAAAATGTAAACTTATTACCTTCTAACGATGTCCGCTAAGACAAATATGCAGAAAAAGGAACGCGGATACTTCTTAGCATGCAAGCGTAATTGGACCAACTGAAAAAGTTGGACCATTAAGCCATATTTTTGATGATGGCCTCCATAATTGGGATCCAAGCTTAAATGTGCACAAGAATTTATTGCAAATTTTTGAATTATGTTTCTTTCCAATGTCCTCTGCAATTGATAGCGACCCACCTCCAATATTTTGGCATATTTGCTGCTGTCATAATTCGGAACTAGGTGATATTCCAATCGTCTCTTGTGCACAAATTGGATGAAATCTCTCATAAAGACTTTAGCAAATAAACGGAACATTTAAACGAACTTGTACGGGAAATCGTGCTACCTCAACTGGCCACTCATTTCCATCATCAATCATTTACTTTCAATAGAATGGTATATGCTTTTCATAGCGTTTCTTTTTACGTGTTATTTCAATTAAAAAAAAATTTAACAAAATTAATCATTTTTTTAGAAAATGAAGTAATAGAAGCAAATGGTAGCTTATGCAAAGGTTGCAATCATAGAAACTAATGATTTAAACAACAAATTTTAATTAAAGCTTCCCGTGATAATGTCCAATTTTTATTATTGCAGTTTAAACGTTTTTTACAAAAGTAATTTTCCTTTAAATGGTTGCAGTGTGCACTTGTGCGGTTTAGCATCAGAGCCGGGACGGGTTAAATGCGCGTTTAAAATCGCCTCCGTTGGAAAGCGTTTGCCGCACTCTTCACATCGATACGGAACAGCGCAGAAATGATAAATTTTATTATGTTGCTTCAAATAACAACGACTCGAGAATATCTTATCGTACGGCAGACACTTAAAGCGACCATCAGGTAGTTCAACATTTCTAGCTTTCATTTTTGAATTGGAAACTTTACTATCCTCATCTCTTTTATGTTTCTGCGCACTTGTTGAAACGGCTTTTATTTTCGGTTCCTCCTTTATGATGGTTGCGGTAAAACTGTAATTATATAATTAATTCATATTCAATTAAGGGTTTTTTTTTCTTTTCATCATTTACTTGTTTAATAAGTCGGCCTCCGTGCAAGTTTCCTCAGCGGTTGCAACGTTATAGCACCTACTTCCATTAATTATCCAATAAATGGATTTGGCGTGGAGTTACTTTCTTTAGCATTTACCCCATTAAGAATTCGGTTTCTGTATTAGCGACGTCAGCGGCTTCAATGCTAGAGTAATTACTTAATTAAATCACTAGTTAACTGAATTGAAATTTAATCGGTTTGTAGCACTTACTTCATTAATAGTTCATTGCTAGCGCAAGATTCCTTAATGACTTCAAGGTTACTGCAATTAATCAAGCAATTGATTAAATAAAAATTATGCCTAATTGGTTTTTGATTATTTACTTCATTACGAATTCGTCTTTTACGTTTTGATTAACGTATTTATATTAAACTTGCATTGGCTTCTAAGCTTTTATCACTTACTTGCTAAAGTCTCCATCTGTCGGAATTGCACTTAGCCCAATTTTGTCGGATTGAGAAATAAATTGTATTTCGTCGTTGAGATCTTGCAATTCTTGCTGACTAGAATGATATTGTTCCGCTTAAACTTTTATTCTGTGAAAATGAAAGGGCGTAAAGTTTGAAATCCAATAAATCTTGAAGAAGTTCCTGTTATTTTACATTTTCTTTTTTTTTCCTGAAGTGAAGTCCTTTTACTTACGTTTTAGTCATCTCAATATTACGATTGCGTAGTCTTTGGTTTTCTTCATTTTTTTGTTTAAGGCTTCTGTAATTTCCTTCAAAGATTTTTCAAATCTCGTTTATCGTCGGCTTCTTCGAGTTTGCGCATGCATTCACTTTTAATTGATGTTACCAATATTATATTATTATTATATTATTATATTTTCATATTATTATATTATTTTCTTTAACAAATGCACGCGGGTTTGATGGCAATCAATTCAATAAAAATCGAGAAAATGTCCTCCACGATTTTGACTTTATGTATTGTTTTTCACAGATGCTTAACTACTAAGAAGATGGATACATTATCTCCTACTGAACCGAAGCAGGATACATTATCATATACAACTGAACCGTCACTGGTATATATATATATCGTAGCCATTGTTTTAATAAAGAACAAGTTTTTTTTGGCATAAAACCGTCGCACAAAAACTATTGATATCTCGGTTTGTCATAGAAACCGATCGAAAAACGTTCGTGAGGATGGTTTACTGTTATCAAAATTCTAGAGAGGATTAAGTTTATCTTGTCAAAAACATAACGGACGTTTTGATAACAAAATGTGTAGCTGCAAGAGACGGTATCAATGGGAGGTATAACTTTCTGAATAAAGAAAGCATTTATTATTTTACCTTAACTAACACCTTAGAAGTACCAAAAATGGCTCTTTCGGAAACGAACCATTCGACGGAAGTGAAATTAAGAATATTATGACCTGACTAAGGCTTGGACATTGTCAAAACTATTTTGGGAGGCAAACCTGACTGATTTTTAGTCATGAGTTTGATAATATTACATCCGGATTGACCGTCTTTGAAGGAATGGAAGAAATTTCACCTGATTGACTTTAGTTTTTTTGATAAAGAGACTAATGTGAGTTTAGATACTACTATTTATTTGGCCAAAGATATTTATTTTGCTAAATATATAGTACTTATTAAGCTTGGTTAGAATATAATTTAAGATCGGCACATGTATCGAGAAAAAGATCAGCTTTTGTAGAGAGATTATTCACGGTCACTGAAAAGGATGAATACGCAGATACAATTAAGAAATAATTTGCATGTTACAAAAATTGAGTTGTGTTGTCTTGCAAATGAGCTGCCCATGGATTGAAGAGTATGGGACTGAAGCAATTACCTTCAGGAATATTGCCGTATAAGTTCACTTTGTCTGTACCAACGTTTACAACACACACTTAGATAAAAGTTTACTATCCGCAGACATATTAGAAGAACAATTGAAAAGTTTAAGAGAATTCTACCAAGCTTCATCAAGTTTACACAATCATACGCTTTACTGATATCCAGGGAAAGCATAACAACAATTTTACCAGCTTTTTTTAGACTAGCTATGAGAAAAGATAGTTGTTAACGCACATATTCGTAAATTTGCATATTTTAAAGCCTATCTAGCAGAGATACGTGATTTCTGATAAAAAGCGTTGAGGAAATAAGTTTGAATCATACGTCTTCTAATATCTCTCTTCATGTGCTGTCTCTTTTTCATGTTCTCAAAGGTAAAAGCGTAGAGGCGATATACTAACCTGCAGATATAAAATTGTTGTTTTCTGTAATTAATACATACAGTTACAGTTGTTGTGAATATATGTAAATTGAAATGTACAAACTAGCAAACAAATCGTATTTAAAGTTAAACAAGTAAGAAAGTTATATTCGGCGGAGGCCGAATCTCCCATACCCACCACATCGCTAATATTATTAAGAAAAAATTAATCGAGGTATCTACCACATTCATTTTAAACTCAACCCATTTTTATGCAGATGATAAATCTTCATTTAAGGAGTGTACAAAATAGTTTTAAACATTCTGTCTGGTTTGCCTTATGATAAATAAGCATAAAACCTCAAAAAAGTGAAAAATATAAAATTGAATTACTCGTAACTTTGAGTGGGCATGGCCGATTGGTTCCATTTTTGCACATTATTAATAGAGTTTTTCGCAAAGTAAATGTGGAAAATTTCAGCCTTCTAACTTTAGCAAAATTCGCACGTGTGTTCAGAAACTTCCAAAACTTTGCGACCAGGAGAGCGCCAACAACATACATCACTCAGGCGGACAGACATGGCCAAATCAACTCAGACGTTCACTCTGGTCAAGAATATATACACTTTATATATACTTTATAGGGCCTCCGAAGGTTCCTTTAGGGTCTTACATACATTATGGAAAAATACAACATGAGTATACTCTCATCTAACAACGAGAATTAAAAATGGACGTAAACAATTTTGTGTTGAAATTCTAAGTGAAATTAAAATAAACGACAAGTAAATACGCATCAAAATCAGTGGAGAGTGGCAAACAAAAGTCAAAATGTGCTCGTTCAATAATAAAACAATGGATGTGTGTGTTTCATTTAATAGTAGCAGCTTATCAAGTGCGCTCTTTTGCGGATTTATTCTATTCATAACTGCTGTGTCGGACGGCAGATCATTCAATTTATTTTCACCTTTTTACAATTAAACTGATCGTTGCGCCGAGCTGTTTAGAAATATGGCCCGTTACGACAACTATCGCATCTACAATGTTGAATTTAGTAACGAAAAGCACGTGCAGCTGTTTAAAGAATTGGAGGAACAAAGTGATTCAATGTCTTTCATTGGCCATCCAAGAGAAGTAGGCCAAAAATTAAGTATACTAGTAGCCGCTCACAAAGTGGCTGATCTAACGCTTTTATTAAAGCATTATCAAGTAACACATCGCATATTGGTAGGTGGCAGTTTCATCAAAAATTTGCATATATTTAAACAGACACATAAGGAGCTTTTTCCCGATTTTTATTTTTTAGACATATAATTTCCAAGAAAAAATCGATCGAAGCTATTCTTCGGTTGCGGCTATTGGGACGGACGTAGCTAAGTTCGATTGGCACCATTTTTATCACTTGGAAACCATCTATGAATGGATGAACTCTCTAGCGAAATTATACCCTAAGTTGATAACAATACTAGATATGGGCGGAAGTACTCAAGGCACTGCTATAAAAGGTATTAAACTTTCTCATAAGAGCGCCAATAAGACCATATTTGTAGAAGCAGGCATTCACGCTAGAGAATGGATAGCCCCTGCCACTGCTAACTATATAATAAACAACTTGCTTACTTCTACAAGCCAAGACGTTCAAAATCTCGCCAAATCTTATAACTGGATCATTTTTCCTTGCATTAATCCCGATGGTTACCGTTTTACTTTTGAATATGACCGCATGTGGCGTAAAAATCGTCAGCTGTTTATGACCACTTACGGTGTGGATTTGAATCGAAATTATCCTGTTCACTGGAATTCCACTGGCAGCAGTAAGGACCCCTGCCGTTATGATTACGCCGGTCCTTCAGAAGGTAGCGAATTAGAAACACAACGCTTAATAAAATTCATTCAAGACAATGTTAACAAGGAACAAATTAGAACGTACATTGCGTTGCACTCATACTCTCAAATGATTATGTTTCCATATGGGTACAGCAAAGAGCATGCGCCTAATTATGACGATTTAAAGGAACTAGGCCGAAGAGCCAGTGCGGCAATTAAAAAGCTGTCGGGCAAAATCTATACCACTGGTAGTTTAATGGAAACTATTTATCCTAGCAGCGGTGGCAGTGTGGATTGGGCTTACGCCAATGGCATTCCCATAGCTTACACGTTTGAATTGCGTGGCCCTCCCGACAGTGAGGACATGTTTCTGCTCCCCGCAGAAGAAATTTTGCCTACCGCACAAGAGACTTTTGCTGCCATTCGCAGCATTGTTGAAGGAGCGGCTGATAAAGGTTATTATAAATAAACGTTTGTGCTACCTCTTAATCCGTTATCAGTCTGTTTTATAGTTTATTTTTACAAATAATTGTAGAAAAATAAATATTATAAATATTTTAACAAAGGGGTTTTATAAGTATTGTATTTATGAAAACATAACAATGATACAGCAGAAGTGCTGTCAAATGAATGAGTTTCAACGAGTTTCATCTTCTCTTCCCAGCAATTATTATGTGATTGCGTGGTGAGATAGTCGCCTCAAATACGGCCTTAATATCCACAATACAGCCTAAAGAAAAATATTTGTATTTATATATATATATTTCCCGAAAGTTATAAAATCTGATATACCGTTCTCGATAAGGAATAGTATGCGATCGTACAATATGATACTCTCAATTAGAGGACCAAAAAACAGCCGTAATGTGTAATATATGACAATTTGCCGCCAACGCGAGAGATCGCTTTGAGTGATTGCTGTCAATAAATTTTCTGCACGAATGGTAGCCAGCGGCAAGCCGGCAACAGCTCTATAAAAATATCTAAGGATAAGCGTGCATGAAGAAGTATCCGTATTGGCAAAAATACTTACTCCTCAAATTGTATGTTTTCACTGTGCTTAATGCTTTTCAAGCCACTGTGTCTTAATTCGGGATAATGTTTAGCAATTATTCGCTCAGCAGCTGCTCGAAAGGAGTGAATTTTGAGGTAGTCGTAGTTGTTACCCGCTAATCTTTGTTTATACATTTCGATTGCATGACACGATATTTCTCGCGCCTCATAACTAAGAAAACTTAATGAATGTTGACTTAAATACTGACTTAAGGGATAGCCCTGGGCCGTTTTATTAGCTGGAGCTTTAGCAGATAATTTCATATAACAACAGCCCACTACATTAATGAATTTTGCTTGTTCACAATGTAAAAACATTTGAATTAGAATTGCCGCCAAATCTCCACAAGAATGTAACCCTACAATGCCAAACTTATAATCATCTTTTTTTAGTTTTAAGGATTTCTGTATTATTTGGAGAAATGTTTCAGGCGCTGTCGTAGGAGTAATGCATAAATTCACATGTGTGGGTGTCTGGCATGTTTTAGCTTGCTTCGGAGGTAAATATTTCTTTATTAACGCCATCATTTTTTTATCTATTTCTTCAGCCTGTTTGTTAAGCTGATCTTGCATTTCTATACAACACACTTTAATGCCACATCCGAAGCCTAAAACACGTGCTAAATGGCCTACGCCGGCGCCAAAATCAACTATGAAATCCACAGCTACGTTTTGACACATTTCCACACAAGTTGATGCCATAAACTCTAGCTCATGACGTTTTTTACGCTTGACTCCTTTCGCAAAAACTTTTCTCAATTTGGGATGCTGCAGTAAAGGACTGAAATGATCTATAGACTTTAAGAAAGCTAGTAGTACGATACATATTACACATGTAGCTTTCAACTGACTTGAATTTCATTTTCTCCACGTTTTATACACAACTCCCTGAATAAGACTCTCAGAGTTAGTAGACTCAAAGGCCACGTCTGCAAAGTTGCTATGTCACTATTGAAATCCAAAATATAACATAGGTCTTCTGGCATTACGTTTTCTAGCACTTGCTGCCATGAACCAGGAAACTTGGACCAATGATCTTTCACATAGAAATCCTTAAATGAAACCATGGATATAATTTACACAACAAAAAATGCACCAATGTAATCCCACCAGTACATAAGAGTTAAGTAACCAGTCGTAGCTTCTGACGATTTTTAGCGATTTTAACAATTTTCTGTGTAAATTTTCATAAAATTCTCTCATATTTGTTTATTTTGTTTTCCGTGGAAATGTTGTGCTGCGGTTCTGATCCGTTTCATAGTCACATATGGAGTGAATTTCACGCAGATCCCTTGCGATGGTTGCCAGGAACGTTGTAAACTTAGACTAGCAGTAACGCGTTTTAACCCAATTCAGTAAAAAAGAACTGCGCTAGCATACAGGCAAACTTTTTACAATTTTATTAAGGTTCAAATTAAGATCCTTGTTTTCACATTGATCCTTTTTTGTCCAACTCAGCGAACATATGTTGTGGATTTGCTGACTCACAGAGCAAAAAACATTGTATAGTGTTGCCATGTAATGAAAATGACAAAAACAGAAAAGTGATTCCTTCGTCGTTAAACGACGGTGTAAAACGTTAATGAAGGTAGACTGATAGATCGGACTAGAATAATGCATTAAATTTCAATATTCGTTTGATATATAAAGAAAACCAACTTATTATGTAACCTTTCGTCCAGTGCTAACCAAATGGACTTTAAGTCCAGGAAGAATGAGAAAGAGCTGAAACATTTACTGAAGTTGATATACTTTGCTTTTGAAGGTTATAGGGGCTACCACAATTGCACAATTTCCGCCTAGGACTTCAACTTTGCGACCTTTTGCAAAATTGTATGGGAATTGACAAATTATATGGTTTTGGATGTACACATACAAATAAGACCAACCAAATTGCAGATCACTTAAAATAAAAAATGCACGTTAATGTAAGATAAACATAAATGAGATAAATAACTTTTATTATTTCTGTTTTTTTTTTCTATTTGTTATATTTGTATATGTACATGCAAAAACATATGATTTGTCCATCGAGCCATCGATCATTTAATGAGAACACATAATTTGTTGAATTGTTTTCCAAAGGGGAGCCAAACTGCCAATGAAGTGGAGTCTGCTAAACAAGAAATCATACAAACTTTCTTGGCGTATACGCAACCTAATGAACAGGACGAGAAATCGTTATATATAAATTTAGTAATTACATTAATTTACCTTTGCAGATGTCAACACACCTGCAGCGAACCTTATATATATATTTTTTCTTTTATGTGTTTGTGTATGTATATTATGTATTAATTATTAGATTTGTTTATTATTATTATAGATATTATACAGATATATGATAGTTTTAAATAAGGTTTATAATGGTGTAGGCCTAAAGGGGAGCCAGCCATTTAAAACAATTGGTAACGCGCCCATCACGGTGCCTCATGGGTGGTGTGGAAAAACGTGCCAGGAAGCCGATACGAAACAAATTTTGGGTTTTCGTCATCAGCCATCTAAATCTTTTCCAAAAGTTAACATATTTGCAAATTTCATTAACGCTTTCCGTTGAAGAATGAGGAGGTTAGCGACGATTTTCCTGTGTTTGCTTTGAGTTTTGAAGTTATAACATAGAACGACGTTTTGATGATTGTCGACAAAATAACTTGTTTTTCCAATTTTATCACGGAATGTTAGGCTGTCTAAATTTGGCGGAAACTAAACAAATTATAGGAAGATAATATCGATAGTTTTGATAATCAAAATGTCTAGGGCTGTTCTGATCGCTATTTGTGCGAAACGAATGCCCGCTCTAATAAGAATACAAACTCCGTCGTATCCACAATTTTTGCTATGGTGGAAACATGCAGAATTTTTAAATTATAATGGTCGTCATTCGATGCAGGCACTTGCTTAGAATACAAAAATCAAAAGCAGCATTATATTCGTTTGCCTGCCTTACAAAAAAAGTTATTAAGTTGGTAAAAAAAAATTTATTTTTAAGTCTAATTAAGACTTCAAGCAAATTTGCCGGTAAATAGTAAAAGTATGGATCGTAAAATCAGCTGTTTGCCTTGGAATTTTAAATAAAGTAAAGTGAAGTAACTAAAAGTTTTTTAGCTTTAATGCAATAGCATCCATTGCCACTCAACAACACAAAAAAAAAAAAATGCAATAGAATATGAGTTCTTAATTACAAGTTGCTTATCACAAATTCAAACAAATTGTGAAGAGAACAATAGGAAGAAAAATAAGATTTGAGTGAAGTCGACGGACTTTGTGTATTATGAGTAATGAGTTGTTAGTTAAGTGGGTTATTGCTTCAAAACCGCTAGCACAGCATATGCTTTCCAATTAAGCTTTTTCTAAACAGTAGGAAAGTGCAGCTGATACTGAACAAATGCCCTGTTGGCTAGATTTTGTGAATTTTTTGATTGAAGAACAGTACATACATAAAGAAGTACATATGTATACACAATATATATACATATAGAGATTTTTTATATCCTTTGAGTAACATCATGTGCACCATTAATCCAGACTTACAACAAGAACGTAATGGCGCTACTTTCAATCCTTACGAACTAACTATTTGGTGGGATGGTGGCACGGAAAAATATGAAAAAAGGAAGGCATTAGGTAAGTTTCTTGATAAACTAATAATTAATAAATTATACCGAACGTTGGCAATTTTTGGACTTTCGACTCCATCTCTTTTTTTTTCTATTGTTTCGTATGATGTTAAAGTAGCTTTTGCGGAGTAATTAAAATGGAAAGCTATATCAAGAGAATAATAGCTATATATGTATTTCGATTGCAAGTACTGCAAGATTTCAAACTAGTTTTTATTGCGCCATTATAATACAAGAACATGTATATAGCTTCACCCCATTTAAAGTTTTAGATATATGTGGGGAGGTGTTTATAAAAATGATGTAGACATATTAAATTTAAATTAAATAGCATAAATTTAGAAGTCGCCCATTGTGCCTATTGAACATATTCTCGTAATTATATGTAAAGTCTTGTAAGAACTTATAATTGGTTTATAGAATTTTTATACTCCACACCACTTGGATACAAGGGTGTATTAAGTTTCTTTGGTTGCACACAACACCTAGAAAATGTTAGGTTATGTCATCTGACCATATGCTCTTTTATTCAACCTGCAGATCAGAATTTTTGAGATATCTTCATGAAATTTGGTAAGCCGACGTGATTTGCCCTAAGAATAACTGCTATTGAAAATGGTTCGGATCGGACCACTTTTTCGAACACTTCCCTAATAGCGCATTATTTTGAAAAGACCGTATGAAAATAACTGTAGTAAGTGCAGTGGTTTAGGATATGAAAAAGTGGGCCGTGGCCTATTGTAATGGTTTTTGATGACTTCAAATGCAACCAAGTAAGAACATTATACTCAAGCAACGCAGACCCTTATATATTCTATACTACTTCGCCTAGTGCAGTTTTTCACTCACTTTGGCAATAATACACCAAAAAGTACGTTATTTTCATGCAAAGCCAAAATTTGTATGAAAGCCCGAGTATTGGAAGATTAGACTTTCTCAGCATATAAGAGTTTGCTTTTTCTGATATCGCTTACATATGTTGCGATCCAAAAAAATAGGTCTATCTAGTCCAAATTCCCTACCGTTAATTTTTTTGCTCAATCGCTACTATGTATTCATTTCCATCATAAAATATTAAAAATGAAGACTTACTTGTCACGACATATCATTACTCAATTCAATTTACCTCCACTTAATTTTTATATTAAATTACTATCATGAACAAAATTTCATAACAAAAAATGGAGAATTCGACTTTTGGCATATGGATGTTTACGTTTCAAGAGAATCCTTATATGCGGTGGTGTCCAAAAAATAGACCCACTCAGTCAAAATTCGGTAAAACTGATTTCTTTGTCAATTTCCTGTTGTGGACCAATTTTCATCATGAAATATTGAAAATTAGACTTTTTTACCACCTAAAGGTTCAGTTTGCGTAGGATCGCTTATATGAGATGGTGTTCAAAGTTTTCACAACAACTTAGAATGGCGAAATACTATTATTTAGCCGCGTTTGTGGAGAAATCTAAAACATTACAAATATTTTTCTTATAATGATTGCAGAATAGGGCATTATAGGGGAAATGGTCGAACGAGTGGATCGATCGGAACATTAGCGTCCGTCCTTGGATCAAACCACGTCAGTGCAAACATTTCATCAACATAAACCGAAGTTGCGACCTGTAGCTTGAACAAAAATTCACATGGACTGACATCAAGCGGACAGACAAGCTTTGACAAATGGGTCTAACTGAAAGATGAGATGATATTGAAGAAATTGAGCGTGCCAAACCTAATCGCTTTTTCTAAAAAACAAATCCTATTTTTACCTTCAAACTGCTATCAGAAACGCCTTGGGAGGACAAGATAATTTATGAGCGGCCATATTTATGAAAAACGACCCATGCCATACTAGTTAATCTGCTCAACATCTTTTATTCGAATGTCGATAATGTGGGAAGCTCTTTCAATATATTCCGTCTATACGGCAATCTCTTTATTCTTTTTAAAGCAAAAAATTATGGAACTTAGTTTATTAGAAAGATGAATTTCTCTTTTTAAGTTATAATAAGTTATTACTATGCCTTATCGTTACTTTTACTCAAATTTAATCTAAAGCGTCTTATTTCACGCAAAGTTTGCAACCTTATTCTTATATCACCCTTTACAATCTGCCAATGCAAAAATTATGGTTTCTGTTATTGAAAATTGCGTTTATGGGTTGAGGTTCAAAAATGTATTTCTTAAATAATAATTCAAGATCTTTTTTAACATAAACTAAAGTTCTAAGCAAAAAATATATTTCAATCTCAAAAAAATATCACAAAAAAGTGTACATAAAGCGAAAACACATCCCTGGAAGTACCGAAAAAAAATATATTTAGTTAATTGTACTTAGTTTTGGCTTTATTTTCGTACGTTTAAATAACAATTTATCAGTTAAAGTGAGCTTCTTCATTTCTTTTCTTTAAAATGCCACAAAATATTAGATTGGGAAAAAAGAAATCCATTATTTTTTCGGTAGATGGCTACACTGGTAGATTTCTCGTAAAGTAACGATCAAACAATTTCAGATTTATGCTCGTTGGAAAGGTGACATTTCGCAGTAAAAAAAATTCTTTTGTTGTTTTTTGTTTGGTGCATTCAGTTGTGAGTTACAGCGTGTTAAAAATGGAAGTGAACAAAGAGAAAATTCGGTACATTTTACAGTTTTTCTTTGACAAAGGCGAAAATGCAAGCCAGGCGGCTAAAATTGTGAATGGTGTTTATGGTTCCGATACTGTAACAGCCAATTATGTGTAATTTTGGTCTCGTAGATTCCGTTCAGGAATTTTTTATGTTAAAGATGTCGTCGAAAATGTCGATAAAATCGGAGAAATGATCGAAGTTGACCTATGTTAGCAGTCGTAACATCGCCCAGGAGCTAAAAATCGACCATAAAACAGTTTTAAACCATTTACACAAAGCTGGATTCAAAAAGAAGCAAAAGAAAAAGAAGAAATAATGGGTTTCTTTTTCCCCAACCTAATATAAGAAAACGTAAATAAATTTCTCAAGAAATTAGAAAGGTGAATATAAAGTTAAGAAGCGAGGAAAAATCGTAAGGGAAGAGCAACACCAGTTGGATTTAGTGGGCCTACTATTGAAAATATTATAAAAAATTGTAGCTACACAAATATCACTGAAAAAACGCACCGATCAGGCCAACCAAACAACCTTACATAGCGTGGAAAACAAAATATTATCACATTTGTAACAAACTAACCCAAAACCAGTTCTGTTCTTCTTGCAGAAGAACGTTGCAGAAGATCTTGCAAAAGACCTTAGAAAATATAAGCAAATTAGTATTAATGTTTTAAGAGTTAACGATATTCATAGCTGCGGTCCAACAAAAAAGACCTTTTATTAGGGGGACCCATAACTAATCAATTATTTTCGCAAGATACCATTTCTCATTAGTCCTGCGGCAACCAGACAAGTGTAAGCATACTTTTTTTTGGTGTTATTCTTCAACCAGTTTGTTAGTAATTTATTCCCAACAATATAAATTCTTTTTGTAGCCCTGTAATAAAATGGCGGACTTTGTACCTTCTGAGAGCCATATTCGTAATTGTGTACTTTTCCATTTTAACGCCGGTTTAAGTGCCACGGAAACAACAAGCAAAATTTGCGACGTATATGGAGATGTGTTGAAGGTCAACAAGTGTCAACGTTGGTTCAGAAGATTTGCTGCAAGTGATTATGACAGATAAGCATCGAACTGGACGCCCAGGTCAATTCGATAACAACGCCTTAAAATCTCTAGTGGAGTCCGATCCAACATATAGGAACTATCAAGAAGCGTTGGGTCTATCTGCTCCACCGTGTAAAGGCATTTAAAAGAAATTGGCAAAGTACAAACACAAGATAAATGGATTCCACACCTGTTATCTGAGGCCAATAAAGATCTTCGGCAAACAATTTGTAATTCTATGCTCACCAGACTAAGCAGAGATCAATTTTTGTCTAGGATCGTAACTGGAAAATGGCTCCTTTATGATAACATAAAACGATCGAAACAATGCAAACGGGAGACCTCTTCCAACCCCTAAACCAACCCTATCCCTGAGGAAGGTGTTATTGCGTATTTGGTGGTGTTGTTCCGGTATAGTGCATTACGAATTATTGAAACCTGAGGAGACAATTGCTGCTCACCTTTATTGTCAACAATTACAACGGTTACAGTCCGCACTCATAGAAAAAAGACCAGCTTTAGCAAACGGAAAAGGTGTGATACTCCAACAAGGTAATGCCCGTCCTCATGCAGCGAAGATTACTCAAGAAAAAATAAAACAGTTAGGCTAGGAACATCTACCGCACCCTCCATACTCTCCAGAGCTAGCACCGTCGGATTACCATCTGTTCAGGTCACTGGAGCATTCGTTACGAAATAAAAATTTTAATTTCTTATTCGATGTCCAAACGCACCTTCAGTTATATTTTAAGTCATGCCCATCCCACTTTTTCAAGAGAGGGGTTGAACTTTTGCAGGAACGATGGCAATAACTCATCGCAAACGACGGTGATTACATAAACGATTAAAAACTAAAAATGTCATTTCAAAAAAACATTTTGTCTATGAATGCAAAATAATTGATTAGTTATGGGTCCCCCTAATATAAGCGAAATTAATATGATAAAATGCGACAGGTTTGCAAAATTCGCCAAAAATGATCATATCAATTTTTCGAAAAACTTAAATTTTGGTGGCGAGTCCAAGTTTATAATATTCGGATACGATAGTAAACAAAGAGTATCGAGAAAACTTAATAAAGGGACGGCAATCCAAAATTTATTCCGAACTGAATCGTCACACGACACTGACTTTCTTCCCCAAACATGAATTTCTCGGAAAAAATTATTGGATAGCCTAACTCATTTAAAGCTGGAGTCGATTCACAAACGTTTTCACCAGGAAATCCAATCGGCCCGAACCAACCTTCAGACCTCAAATACCTTTTCTCCTAAACCATTGTGGAGTGCGACCCTTTCTGCTATTTTCCGCAAAGTTCAGGCCTCCAAGCAAAAATTCGCGAGATGTGCAAACATCACCAACTTTGATAACTTCAAGGAAGTTCAAAAAGAATGGAGGAAGGTGGTAAGGAAAGCCGAAAGCAGTCAGTGTGCTCAAATTATTCGAGAACTTTGTAATAATGGCAATACGAGAGCTTTCTGCAAATCTTTAAATAGTCATCGTCAGAAAAACAGAAGGTATAAGTACCTTATATGCTAATAACAAACTTTATCTAGACTTGCTGAAAAATCAGATGCCAATACTATAGTCTTTCCCTCTATCCACACTTCTGCAGGCGAAGAAGTCGCTTTTTCGTCGGGTGAACTGTTCTCCAAGTTTGGAAACTATTTTGAAGATTTCATGAACTTTACACCCATGTCTCTCTTGTCTGTTTTGTAAAAGGTCACATGGTTAGGGAAAGACTTATGAAATTTCTGGACCAAAGTCGTAGTGCTTAAATGTCCTCTTATCTCGCATTCTAATTATTGACTCGGATTCGCTTGAAGTCCATGAAGGTTTGCCGAAGGGCAGGCGCCTGAGCCCTCTTCGATTCGTTCCAAATGCAAATTTGCCTCACTCAAGCCTTCAAGCTGTACGTTTGCAAAATTAAACTTCTACGTAGACAATGACTTCGTAATATATGCCACAGACAGTTCGGTAAATCCTGAGAAATCCAGCTTGTCGGTAATCAGATATTCAGAAATACTCCTAGGCAAATTCGTAGTCTGGGAAAAACTATCTTTCACCTTTATTGAACTGCTTGCTGTGGGAGAGGCTGTGGTTTTTGCTAAACCCAAAATATAAAAAAATTCATTATGTTCTCTAATAACAAATCGGCGTTGATGTTAATCAAAAACAAAGATCCTTATAATGTCCGTAAGATCCGTTTGTATGTTTTTAAAATCTTTGATATTTTCAATGATCCTCTCCTTAAAAAATGCCACTTGATCTGGGCCACAGGCCACCGCGGTTTCAGTTTAAATGAAAAGCTGATACGCCCGCGCATGAGACCCCATTTAATGGTACAATCATTTCCATCAATTATACTTCCTCTGGCGCTCTCTGTCTAATGCGGAACAACATCATTAAAAAATGATCGTCTTTTTTATAAGATTCGTTTTTCCGGGCCCGGGCGAATGGCAAATTTACAGCACGGGGGAATAAAACACCAACAGGCTCATGAGCAATCACTTAAAAAATGATCAATGCAATTCCATCTGATATCTGCGATGAATGCAACACTGCAGAGTTAGCTGAGCATCTAGTTTTTGAATACAGAAGGGTCAACATCTTTAGACAACCTTTCTCCTTTTTTAACTTATACTACAGCTTGCATGAGACTTTTCGTGTTAGCAATTATCCACATCTCAAACGGCTGATTGTCTTTATCAAATCAAACCTTTTAACGCTTTTTCTCCTACTATCTATGTTACAAACAGCCAAGTTTATAATTCATTCTTCTCGGAAATTTATCCGGAATTTGACAGTACTTTACTGACTACCAATACATCTTTGCCGCTTAACAAAGGGGATCATCCAATTTACAGGCCTTATCCATTCTTCTTTTATAAATCAAAAAAAATATATATGTACATATATAAAAAATATATGTATTGTTACGAAAATCCCAAATCTAGTTAATGCTAACTAATTGATTTTTCCCAAGTAACAAATTCCCTGGTGCATATTCCACGCGCGTCATGCAGCTGCCGGCCGAGGAAAACGGTTAGCAGAAAAGCAGGTTAACGGATTAAAAATGAAGCCATGAAGTTAGGTGATTGTAACATGCTTGTAAAAATGTATATAAGCAGACTATTTGCGGAAGGCAACTGCCGTCATCATACGAGAACATTGAGTGGTAGGAGAACATTTGAGTTGAAAAAGAATACTAAAGTTGAAAAGTCGAGAGTATTGCCAAAGTAAAATATAAATATTCCTAGCCTTAAAGAATAGATTGTAAATAAAGAAACTTAGAGTTAAAAGAATTCTGAAGTGCATTTCTCTTGAAAATAATATCCACGATCAAGTGATACGGACCGTATCGAGATTAGCGGAAATTTGTAACAATATGTATATATATTTTTTGATCCTCACCTCATAAGTGCGGTTTTTAATAAGAGAAACCATGCCTTTTTGTATTGTATGTACACTTTATTGGGCTGCTTTATATATATACATATATATATATTGCAAATAATCATCATATTCTATAATCTGGACATAGAAGCCACACTTGTAATCGGCTTAGTACACTTAATTTTAACATCCAAAAAAGAAAAAAGAATATAAAACGGGGAACCATAAAAATTGAGTCATTTCAGAAGAATTGGTATTGTCTCTAAAAGAGTTCGCCTTGTGACAAACAAGGGTGGTGAGATTTTTAAATGTACGCCCTAAGAAACAATACGCAGTACTTGGAAAATAACATTTCAGAAGTTGAATGATTAATATAAAGAAGCTTCCAATCAACCACAGTTTGCTACTTTTTGCTGTTCGTTGGCGTTGAATAGTTGATTGCACTGTTAAAAACACAACGCCTTCCTCAGTATATAAACGAACCCTTTGTTCACGTTTCATCGTATCTAACCGCAGCAGTCATATTGACTGCTTTTCTTTCAGTCTTTCTAGTGTTAATGGCCTTATAAGCTCAACATCTAAAAACAAAAAAAAAACAAAAATAATAATAGAAATAACTGGCCGAGAAGATTGGCTGAATTACCATTTTTAATACGATGGACTATTACGTTAGATACAGTAAAGTAAAAGGTCAAAGGTTGGTACTGATGTGCAAAGAAGAGTGTGACTTATATCGGTGATCAAAATGGGATATCTGTCAAAGTACACAATGAACAAAAAGTACCTCCAGTTAAGTCCTCCGACGCACACCCATATACTAAATAAAAATCCCAAAAATAAAGCAGTTATTGCGAAAGCGAAAGTCAAAGGACACAAAATTCAGAAAAGAATTACAAAAGAGCCTTGGCTACGAGGCTCATATCGTCTCGTCTTACGACAATCAATTGATTGTTCAATAATGTTAGTCTTATTGTAAGTTTGTCTGGCGGGAACATAGAAGATGTGATTTCGATTTTCGTATCTATTGACCGGTGGTTGTTGACTTTCGTAGTTATGTCTATAGTATTTTCTCCGACCGCAGCAAGTTTCATCAATTTTACAAAATCTACAAAGTACTGTAGCGAATGCTATATGAGCGTTAATGGTGAAACGTTTGTTGCGAGGATTTCTCCAAAAAGGAGTTCGGCTATATAAGGTTGCCTTAAAACTACAAAAGGCCCAATAAATTAACGCTAACGAATATAAAGCTCGATTTTACTATAAGTTTATAAATGGATTAGCCATCAATGCAAAGGCAATGGGTGATTCTTACGTTAGTGGAAAGGATCACAAACATCCATCTGGAATAAAAACGTACGAAAGAACGTGTCTGGTAAACTCGCTTCGTGTGTTGATGGACTATTTGCAACAGTCTACCAAATTACCTTATTTTTATTTTATAACACAGACCTCAGATGTGAGTGGCAGTCTAATGCACCTACGCTTGTCATTAATTCAAAGTTTTGTGATTTTCTTATGCCAACCCCTGGTTTTGTTAATAGAATAGATATTCTTCCTAATTATGAAAAAATCCAAAAGGGTAAAGAAAAACAGCACTAGCCATTCATTTTCATCCCACGCGCAAATGAAGGCAAGTCGGAAGCCGAAATAATTTACTGCAAGAGAAATTAGCTGTTTTAGCTACGACCCTCGGCATATTATTAGCGGATGAAACTATGAAGTTACCTCGAAGTGCAGAGCATCGCAAAGGTAGAAAATATGTGCCTTCAAAGCACTTCTTACCGGTTTAATGGCGAAGACTTGCGTGTTCACACACTGAAGCTAACTGCCTTTATACATTAATAGGCTTATACTTTCTATAAGAAGAGAATGGATTGAATATATGTATATGTAGTTTGTGTATGGAATTTTGGATATTCCTTATAGCATTTTTTATTACTTCACTTATTTGAAATAAAAATTCTGTTACAAAGTATTCACCATAGTAAACATGTTTAATTAAATCCACTTAAATCCACACACACTAGAAAACGTCTCAAAACGAGTTAAACACACATTAAACTGCACGACTATAAAAACTTTTCTCTTGATCTAAGAAAAAGGGCTTTCTCGCCAATAATCACTAGAAAATCTGGTCGCTAGTCTGCAGAATGGTTACTAAATCTGAGAACGAAAGAGGAAATTATCGAATTGCCTTTGAAAAACTTGCTCTATTTGCAATAGAGCAAACATAAAAAAAACGAATACGCATCAAAGTTAAAAATAACTAAGTAAGAAAATTTTAAAAAATGTTGTTTTCCCAAGATATTACTTTAAAATTATGTTAATTGTTAACTTGAAAAGATAAAATAATACATAAATTAAGTTATTAACATTTATATAAAGCACAGTAAGATGGCTTCAAGGCGGCCGCTAATGGTGAATCTGTATATTTCTGCAATTTCTCGATCAGATCAAAATTTTTCAAGTTTTCTCCCGAACCTATTTTTTTACTTTTAAAGGTGAAAACTTATTAAGGCATAAATTTTTAAGCGCAACAGCAATATTAGAGCAGCAACGCTGCTAGAGACGCAGAAGACAAAAGGACAAAATAAAAGAAAATAAGGAGAGATTCACGAATGATCAGTGAAGAAATGATGAAACGGGCTTCGTAAATTGTAACAACTCAAATTAAATAACGGTTTATGTATTTTGATTATATGATTAAGTTATTATTCGTAAATATATTCATTTGTTTAACCTTATACGAACATAAAATACCAATAATAATTCCTTGTTCTTGCTTCGCAGAAAAACTCTTTTTGGAAGACCCTGAACTGAAAGACGACTTACCCCTGTCGTACATGTCACATAAACAAATTTATGAGAACAGTGTACGTAAAGCGGTGCTGATTGCAAAGAAACTCCGTGACTTGCGTGATATTGGGGAACTAAGTGTTGACACCTACACGTTAGTTATTACCATAATTTACTTTTTTTTGTTATAACAACATTTTCAAGTCCATATTTTTAGCGCATTGTTAGGTGGTACTTTAGGATGTGCCTTGCTTAAAGAAGGTAATCCGTTAAGTGTACATTTTGTTATGTTCGTACCAACAATTTTGGGCCAGGGTACTATAAAACAACAAATTGAATGGTTAAGCAAAGCTTGGGAGCTGAATATAATTGGTACTTACGCTCAAACCGAATTAGGTCATGGGACTTTTTTGCGAGGCTTGGAGACGCGCGCTGATTATGATGAAAAGGCTCAAGAATTTGTTTTAAATTCGCCGACATTAACAGCTTATAAATGGTGGCCGGGCGGCCGTAAGTTTTTTTTTTCTTAGTATAACCTTGTGAATGTTATCTGAAAGTTCCGTGTCCTTTCTAAGTCGGCCATACAGCCAACTATGCGGTGGTAGTTGCTCAACTGTACACTATGCGGAAATTTCGAAGTTTGGCTCCGTTTATTGTTCAAATACGCGACGAGGAAACTCATATGCCAATGCCCGGCGTTGATATTGGTGAAATTGGACCTAAGTTGGGCATGAAATCGGGCAACAATGGTTATTTAGGTTTTAAAAATGTGCGCGTGCCGCTAAATCATATGCTGATGAAGAACCAACAAGTATTATGCGATGGTACCTATATACCACCGAAGAATTCTGCTTTAACTTATGGCACGATGATGTTTGTGCGTGTGGTATTAATTCGTGACGCTTCGTTGGCTTTAGCTAAGGCATCGACTATAGCCGTTCGTTATTCAGCAGTAAGACGTCAAAGTCCTATAGATCCGAATAAGCCAGAGCCACAAATCATGGACCATACAACGCAACAGTTGAAATTATTTCCACAAGTTGCCAAAGCCATTGTATTTAAAGCAAATGGGGACATTATTTATGACATGTATTCTCATGTATCTCAGGAGATAGAAAAGGGAGCTTTAGAACGCTTACCTGAAATGCACGCTCTCTCCTGTTGCTTGAAGGCGGTTTGTAGTGCTGATGCTGCATCAGGTGTTGAAATATGCCGTTTAGCCTGCGGAGGTCATGGATATATGGACTGTTCAAATTTTCCTACTCTATATGGTATGTCGACGGCAGTCTGTACATATGAGGGCGAAAACACAGTAATGTTGTTGCAAACCGCGCGTTATCTGGTTAAAGCATACGGACAGGCTGCTTTAAATCCTCATGTACAATTAGTACCGACGGTAGCTTACATTAAAAAGGTTATAGAGGAACCAGAATTCGTCGGATTTGACGGTTCGTCAGAAGCAATCGTGGAGGCTTTTCAATACGTTGCTGCTAAGTAAGTAAGGTGAGAGACACTTCAGAAAATTTTTTTTATAATTTTGCTCGAATTCAGTAAAATACGCATAGCATATGAACGCTTGGAACAACAAATGCGAGAGGGTGCTATACTCGAAGTGGCAACCAATCGGTGTGGTATTGAAATGATACAGGCAGCAGAAGTGAGTTAAATTATTTTGAACAAACTATTCAACAAATTTTAATAGTAAAAGTTTTGAAATGGAACGGAATGAATAGAAGTAAGTTAACAGGGTTATTAAATCAATCAGTTTCCACCAAAGGGACGTATTAAATTCTAAATGATCTTAACATTAAAAAGTTTGTTGTACGTTTGCGCGTTTTGCCTGCTGTATTTTATAGTCCATCAAATCTTTCGTTGTTTAGTATAACTAAACGGTAAGGTACTGATTGAAGCGAGTAAATTTCTATTCAAAAGGAATGCCAACAGCAGCATGTTGTGATTTATAAAAGCGATTCGGAATCCTTCAAATTTCAGATGAAATAAGTGAATAAAGTAACAAACATCCGTCTCGTTTATGAAGAATTTTAAAAATCCTTGCGTATCGAGCCGTTTTCGTCACTCGTAAAATGATCAACATGCAAATTACATGTGCTACCTTTCTCATGAAAATATGTAAAAAGGACCAAAAACGCTGTAATACTTGAATATATATGCGTTTTTCATAACAGCTAGCAGATATTGATAAATACAAACTAAGTAGATTTGGACCCATCCGATCTATCAATGCGTAATATGCAGAATTTTTTAGTGTGCAAGCATAGTCAAAACCTTATAGTAAATGAACACTTTAATGTGCTTCAAGCGATTAATTGATTCAACTAATGCAATCATTGTTCCAAATGTCAAACAGCGAAAGCATGAACAAATCAGAGGGATTAAGCTATTTATTTAACTTTCTTCCCTTAGAAGAAGTAATAATGTTATTAATAATAATAAGAATAATAATAGTAAATCTACAGAATTGTTTATAAAATTTTCATAATTACTTTAGTTTTGGAAAATTTTATTTTTAAAATTTGAAAATAATGTTTCTTAAAACAAAAAAGTTGCACGGACGTGCATTTCTAGCGCTTACGGCTCTAACTGAACTACAAGCCTTATCGCAAAAGGTCTCTCCTGCTTTAAGTGAGATATTTCAATGGCTTTTGGAACTGTATTTAGTGGATGCCTGCCTTCAAAGAATTGGCGACTTTCTGAGGGTAAGCTTATTTTTATAATTCCAAAGTAACAAATACTGTCCTCATATAAATAATTATTTTTCAAATTACTTTACAAAACAGTACAGCCGGCAAACTTTCCTTTTTCCTTTCTGAATGATTAAGATGGAATTTTTCATATCAGCGCTACTGAATGATAAAAGATTAGAACCTTTAGGCATTCCCTTTATCAAACAAATTGAAAGCAAATTCACGATTTTTAAAGCGAAATAAATTTAAAAACTTAGCATTAACTTCGCAATGTGAAATAATATTCCGATGAACAATGTCGAAAAGTTTATACTAGCTGAAATATCGAGACATTTCGTGTAACAGTCGTCTAACCATTCAGATAATTAAAAACATCTAAAACATTATAGTCGGACAAGGCTATCATTTTCGTGATGATACACTAAATATTATAATTTTATATCATTTTCATCTAAAGCGATACTTTTCATTAAAGTCTTAATATTGGAGGTCTATGTGATTTAAATCAAATTTAGCAAACTTGTTAACTGTTTTTAATTTTTCATCTATTTCCGTCGTAAAAAATTACAAATTAGGCATTCTCACCATATAAGGCTGTAGTTTGTGCCAGCTATATGAAATCATCTCTAAGTAATGCTATCAAGAATAATTGATGCAATTGTGATAAAAAATAAGTACGATAAGTCAAAACACATGATATCGTGAGTTTTCAGTATGAAAAAGTTTGAACTCATACAGAAAAATTCGTTCATCAAACGTTTGCAATTCTATCTATATTCTATATCCTACCCCACCCTATTCAATAGACATTACGTCTTCCGATTATCACTTGTTCCGGTCAATGGCACACGGTTTGTCTGAGCCGCGCTCTACATCATACGAAGATACCAAAAAATAGTTCGATTCGCGGATAGCCTCAAAACATGAAGACTTCCAAATTTCCATCCCAATGATGCCAGAAAGATGGAAAAAAGTAGTGGCTAGCGATGGACGCTATTTTGAACAAAACGTAATGCACTAATACTCTCGCAATAAATTCCTAATTTTTGATAGAGAATTACAAAAACTTATTTGTGCTCCTAATATATAAGGAATTGTATGAGGGGGATCCAAGAAATAAATTTACATGGTCAAACTTTGGCAAGTTCTGTATCAACTACTACTATTATAGACGAATTTTCACCATGAAATATGGAAATTAAGAATTTTTCACTGTATGAAAACTCAGTTTTCGTAAGAACGAGAATATGGTAGCATTTTTAAAAAATTCCTTTGTCCGATCCAAATTCACCGCATGTATTTAAAAGGCCAAAATACTATTACTCAACGACCTTTGTAGAGAAGTTTTGAAAATTTCAATTTTTTTCACATAACTGCTTTCCAAAATAGAGAACCGTTTAACTTAATGAAAATACACCTGTGTTAAAAATAAAGAAGAATAAGAGAAAGAGATCAAAACTTTAAACCAGGGCCTTGCAAGTATATTAGACATATTTTTTGGGTCAACCAACTTTTCTTCAAAATATTTCACTTGAGATGGAAAGGCAGTTTGCTCGACTACATATATTGGAATTATGAAAACAAATGTTTAGTTTAAAAAAATTGTTTTTTAAGTAATTTATTTTTTTATACTTTTT